>JAGKTI010002923.1:43831-61960 GCA_018397915.1 Birgus latro
ATATATATATATATATATATATATATATATATATATATATACAGTAGGCGCGGAAAGTGTTGACGCCATCTTAAAAAAAGAAAACATTCTTGTGGTTAGCAAGGAGAAACAAATAAATTAACACTCACCATTGAATTTAGTATTTACTGGCATTCCCCTTCACCTTTATTATCTTCTTAAGGCGTCTGGGGAGACTGATGGCGTAGTTTTGCAGAACAGACGGACTAAAACTGCTCCATAGCTGCAGCCTCAAGTTTAGGCAAAGATGATGTGTCCATACTACGCAGCTGCCGCTTCATGTGCGCCCATAAATTCTCAATGGGATTGATATCTGGGCTGTTTCCGGGCCAATCTCGAATAAAGGGAACCTCACAGTCTGTTAGCCACTGTTTCACTGACTTTGCAACATGTGCAGGGGCAGAATCTTGCATAAATACTCTTGCCTTGGTTTTATCAAAAGAGTCACTTAAAACATCACATAAGAGCTCCAAATAATTGTTCTGGTTCACTTTTTCATTTGCAGGTAGAATTACCAACCTACCAACACCATAATATGTAAAGCAGCCCCAAGCCATGAGTGAGGCTGGGTATTTAACAAACTTGGAAGTGTACTTAGGATCCAGGGGGTCACTGCCTGGTTTGCGGTACACTCGTGATGAAGGGGTACCAGTGACAGTAAATGTTGACTCATCACTCCAAAGCACAGTTTTCCATTGCTCCTCACTCCAGGCAAGATATTTCTTACAAAAATTTACTCTCTTTTTCTTCTGAAGTGCAGTTAGCAGTGGTTTTTTACGAGCACAAAAACTCCTGTAGCCCAGATCGTCATGCAACAGCTGCTGCACACTTCTGACAGACACATCTGCCAGCAACTGTGGGTTCTTTTCTTTTAAATCCCGTGCTGTTAGCCTTGGATCCTTGCTAACTTGCCTTGAGATCAGCTGACGGGTCCTGAAGGTTGTCTTACGAGGTCTCCCAGGCTTGGGAAGTGGAGTGGGAGGAATGGCCTCCCCACTCTCCTTGAACCGCTTCACCAGTCTCTGCACTGTCCTCTAACACCATCTGATTTGCAATAAATGGGAGTTTGTGGCCAGCTTTGTATAAAGTAATCACTTCCCCACGTTTGTCCTTGCTTGTGGTTACTTTAGGCATGATGAGAATGTGGTAGTTAACCAAATAACTG
Source organism: Birgus latro (assembly GCA_018397915.1). Taxonomy (NCBI): domain Eukaryota; kingdom Metazoa; phylum Arthropoda; class Malacostraca; order Decapoda; family Coenobitidae; genus Birgus; species Birgus latro. The sequence goes on from JAGKTI010002923.1 coordinate 45,015, forward strand.
TGTTATTTGAGTCAAAACATGCCCTCGTGGTGCATCACACACAGAGACAATCCTCCTCCTGTGGCTGCCCAAACATTACTGAGCCTGCTCCTGTGGTGCCAAACCTATCAAGCAGGGTTGCCAGCTCCCGTCGAAAAAGCGTCAGCTCATTTCGCATCACAGGGGAGGGTAGTATTGACCCTACTTCACTTAACGCGAAAAAGAATGACGTCGGCAAAAAAAAGTCAATACTTTCCGCGCCTACTGTATATATGTGTATATATTGTGGTAGGTGGGGGTGCTCACCATTCACTCACTTGATGTAGTGCTGCTCTCAGGTGTCTGCCTTCCTCTCCTCCATCCTTCATTTCTTCCATCCTCTTCTTTCTTTCTTTCATTCTTTCCTCCTCCTTCTGCCTACGGGTGACTTTACACTCCCTCTTCATTCTTTCTTTCCTTCATTCTTTCCTCCTCCTTCTGCCTGTGGGTAACTGTACACTGCGTGACAAGTCAAATGGTTTCCTGTACACCAGGACACCATTTACTATCACCTAATCCAGTGTTGCCCCAGGAGGAGCATAGGAGCCCGGGGCTAGGCAAGTTGGTCCTAACATTTAAGATGAGAGTGACCAGCCTCACTCATCCCTGAGTGGCATTACATGAGCAATAAACCCCAACCCTTGGATATAAACTTGCACAGGGTCAATCTGATTGGAGCACCCAAATTACCCACTAAACAACCAGGTGCCATAATTTGTTTATATGTTTATCACAGCTTAGTAAATGGTTTCCTGGTGTACAGGAAACCATTTGGCTTGTCACTCAAGGTAGAGTCACCTGTAGACAGCAGGAAGAGGAAAGAATGAAGGAAAGAAAGACAGAATAGGAAAGAAAGAAGAAAGGAAAGGGCAGGCACCCGAGAGCAGCACTGCATTGAGTGAGTGGATGGTGAGCGCCCCCACAAGAATGTCACTTAATAGCCTCTTAAATTCTGCAAGTACAGTACATCTACAGTTGGTTCTATACTATTTTTTGTTTGTTTATTTTTTATAGGTAAGGAAAGCATCTGACATCATCTATAATGAGGGTTTGAACATGTACAACCTGTATGATGACTGCCCACACACCACGGCTGGCAACCTCTCCAGACACGTGGCTTACCTCTCCAATATCTTCAGGCAGCAGAACTTCCACCCAGATATGATGGAGAAAGCTAGGAAGAAGTAGGTGCATTCTCCCCCCCTCCCATCTGTTTCTCCCTCACTGTCTCAAAAATTTGTTTTTTATTTATTTTATGTTTTTTGTTATCTTACTTTAGCTCATCTACTCGTTAGTTTACTGTTATACTGCTTTAACCATCCATCCATCCATCATCCAATCCTGTGCTGCCCCATGAGGAGTGTAGGAGCCGAGGGCAAGTTGGTTCTGACATTTAAGATGAGAGTGACCAGCCTCACTCATCCCTGAGTGGCATTATGTGAGCAGTAACCCCCAACCATCCCTTGGATATAAACCTACACAGGCTCAATCTGATTGGAGTGCCTTAATTACCCACTAAACCATCAGGCGCCATAATTTGGTTATATTGTTACCACCCAGCATAGTAAATGTTTTCCTGGTGTACTGGAAACTATTTGGCTTGCCACTCAGTGTAAAGCCACCCACAGGAGAAAGAAGAGGAAAGTATGAGGGAAAGAAAGACAGAAGAGGGAGTTAAAGTCAACCGTAGGCAGAAGGAGAAGGAAAGAAAAACAGAAGAGCATGGAAGGAATGAAGGATGGAGGAGAGGAAAGGGCAGACACCTGACAGCAGCACTACATCAAGTGAGTGGATGGTGAGTACCCCCACCTACCACAAAATGAGGTAGTAATTTTTGTTGACTGTCTGACTTTCTGGTGCATATTTGTGATGCACAACACTACGTTATCATAACAGAAAGAAACTGTCAACGTGAGAGTGCATTTCACCTTGCTGTGGACCTCTTGTGCATTTTTGGGCCGAGGCAACCTTTCATGCTTCCCTTGGGATGACTGTGCTTTGGTTTCTGGGTCATACCCATACACCTAAGTCTCATCTCCAGTGATATTAGGCTAATCTTCAGAAAGTCTGGATTGCAATTTGCACACTCCAACGTACCTTGTGCAACATTGATCCGAGAGAAGAGATCATGATAATTATTGCAACGAAGCACCTGCAGGAGATACCGAAAACCGACTTTGAAAAACGTTTCAGGCAGCGCAAAGAACGCTGGGCTACGTGTGTGAAGTCAGAAGGGGCCTGCTTATAGGGGGATGGGTGTCCTACCTCATCAGGTTAGCTATTAATTTTTTAGAGTCTAAGGTCGGATACTTTCTGAACAGGCCATGTATACTTACACATAAATACCAGCATAGGAATAGAGAACAGTAGCTATTTATCATTGTAGCGCAGATATGTTCCTGGATTACATCGTACATATACTGGTATATGTGGTGCTAATTTTGTTCGAATGTTTTTCCACAGACCAGCCAACCTCCAGTTAGACCCACCCTGCACAAATGGAACAAATTTACATCTTTACCTCAACACTCCAGCTGTGCGGAAGGCCATTCACATCCCTGATTCTGTCCCCAAGTTTGAGCTCTGCAGGTGAGTGACTGGTGAACAGTAGTCACTGGTTATACCCCTATTGGAATCATAATCATCAAAATGTAGCCTACTTTTAACTACTTGAAAAATATTGGTAGGATGCAGAGCTAGGAATAGAAAAGCAGGAAAGTAGAAGCTGTCATGAGGTAGCCAAGTGAAGGAGAGTGAATGTACCATTTTTCCTGCCATACAGTTTGCACCCAGGATTTGACAAGGGATCATCGAATCATTTATAAAGGCTCCAGCATGCATGCCTGTGTCAGCTTTGGATGTGGTGGCAGCTTTCCACACTGCTCAATCTCTGGCAACCTTCCTATCCAGCCACACCATGACCTCGTTCCAGGTCTTTCAGCCTGCCTCATGCAGCCCCCCCAACGTTCATGCTTCTCACCGTCCGCACCCAATTGTCATCCTTCATCCTTTCAGTATGTCCAAACCATCTCAGTTTACCCCTGCTTATCACAATTCCAGTACATTCCAGTCCCATCCTTCCTCACGCAATTGCCATCCTTCATCCACTCAACATGCCCAGATCATCTCAGTTTACCCCTGCTTATAACAATACCAATACATTCCAGTCCCATCCTTCCTCTCAGCATGCCCAAACCATCTCAATTTACCCATGCTCATCACAGTACCAATACATTCCAGCCCCATCCTTCCTCTCAACATGCCCAAACCATCTCAATTTACCCATGCTCATCACAGTACCAATACCTTCCAGTCCTATCCTTCCTCTCAGCATTCCCAAACCATCTCAGTTTACTACTGCTCATCAAAATACCAGTACATTTCAGTCCCATCCTTTCTTTCTTCCTTTCTTTCTAACTCTTTAGTCACAATCCTAGTCCCCCCCCAGTCTTGCATTCAAGGACACACTACACATCCATCCAGTTATTGTCATTTCTGTACAATTGTGCCTATAAATATCCTCTTCCATTACTGCCCAGGTCTCACTACCATACAGCATTACGTTACGTTTCATTTCGTTTTTGAAGGCTCCAACATGCTTGCATGCGTCGGCCTTGGTCACCTAATGGCGGCTCTCCATGCTGCTCGATCTTTGGCAGCCTCCCTGTTCAGTCCTTTAACCCTTAAGTCACATTTAATGACCTCGTCCCATGTCTTTCTCGGTCTACCCCTCCCCCACTATTAACACTTCTCACCCTCTGTACCCAATTATCATCCCCCATCCTCTCCACATGTCCAAACCATCTCAGCCTACCTCTCCTCATCACAACTTCAATACACTCCAGTCCCATCCTACCTCTCAACTCTTCCATCATAAACCCAGCCCCCCCAGGCCTTGCACGCAGGGATGCACTGCACATCCACCTAATCATTGTCATTTCTGTACGTTTAAACCTGCGAATATCCTCTTCCTTTACTGCCCAGGTCTGACTACCATACAGCATCACACTCCTAACACATGCTGCATACAAAGACCCCTTAGCACGTAAGGAGAGTCCCCTCAATGTCTGGAGAGGCAACAGCTCCCTGAACTTCTTCCAACCACTTCTCACCCTAGCAACCGAGCTAACTCCAGCCCCACCTCCGGCACATAACGTGTCTCCCAAATAACAAAACTCCTCCACACACACAAGAGACTCACCAGCAAGTTCAACCCTCTCACGCCTAACGATCTCCACCTGCTCTCCCCGACATGCCACAAACATGAAATCAGCATTATCTTGCAGTCTACCTCTAATACCACTACATCTTTTGTGCACCCATTTATCACAAACACTACACAAGATGGAATTACTTCCCACACCCTTGTGGCAAACTGCACATGGCCACTCTCCCTTTCCTCTGATTGTACCGCCACCAACCCTAAATATCATCACTTTTGTTTTTCTGCATTTACCCTTAAGCCCTTGTGCTCCATACCATCTCTCCACTTCTTAAATCTTTCCTCCACCTCCTTTTCATTCTCTGCAATCAACACCGAATCATCAGCATACAACATCTCCCATGGGAGTCCATCTCTGAAGTCACGTGAGAGGGCTTCAAGCACCATGATAAACAACAAGGGACTCAAAACTGACCCCCTGATGCACACCAACATTCACGGAAAACTCATCACTCAAAACTCCATTCACTCTTACCTGGGTGCGAGCACCCACGTACATGGCCATAACCACCCTAACCAGCCACTCTTCCAACCCTAGCTTTCTGAGAAACATTGCCCACTTCACCACCTCTCTAGGGACTCTGTCAAAGGCCTTTTCCAAATCAACAAAAACAAAATACAATTCCCTTTTCTTTCCAATATATTTTTCCTGAAGCTGTCGAACAATGAATATGGCATCAGTGGTCCCCCTGCCTGGCATAAACCCAAGTTGCATCTCGTCGATATTCACTCTTTCTCTAATCATACCTTCTAGAACACTCTCCATTACTTTCATTATCTGATCTAAGAGCTTTATACCTCTGTAATTTCCCCTTTCCAGGGCATCACCCTTCCCTTTGTACACATTTACAATTACACTCTTCAGCCAATCATCTGGGACAACACACTCATATATGGTTATGTTTATCAGGTCAGTGACTAACCTCACCCCAGTATCTCCTGAGGCCTTCAGCATTTCGGCAGTCAACCCAGACACACCTGCCTCCTTCCCCACCCGCATCCTGCCTGTTGCCTCACTCACAGTAGCAGGGTCAATCAAAGGCCAAGGGCCAAACACTGGATCTGCTGGCTCCAAACCTTCCCTATCCCAATCAGACTCCTCATTCAACAACCGGCTATAATGCTCTCTCCATGCATCTTTAATATCCTTACTGTTCACCACCACCCTTCCTTCATCATTCTTCACACACTGCTTACCTACAATGTCCCGATTATCCTTCTTCACCTGATTTGCCACCCTAAAAATCATATTTTTCCTTTCTCCATTATTTAGATTATCAAGTAAAAGTCTCTGTGACTCAGATTTCACCCTGTATACCTCTCTTCTAGCCCTGCACTTGGCAGCCAAGTACTCCTCCCTGTTACTACCCTTCTTCCATTCCCGGAAAAGCCTTCTTTTCTCCTTAACTGTGGCTTCTACACCCTCATCCCACCACCAAGTTACTTTGTCTTGGTGGGCCTCTTGTCCAACCGCATATTGCATCGGTAACTCTCAAGAGGTTGTTCTTAAGGGCTCTATACTGTTCATTAACGCCTCTATCTACAGCTCCCTGTTCAGCCGCCACCACTCCTCATCTCACTATAAAAGGTATCCCTTACTGATTGTTTCCCAGCTTCCATATTTTCCTCCTAGGTACATATGTCCTCCTTCTCATCACTTGTTCCTTAAGCACCATGTCACAAATCAACAGTTTGTGCTGCTGCATACACTCCTCGCTTCCTATAACTTGAACATTCCTCACTAACCTCCTATCAACCCTCCTGACCAGAAAATAATCTATCTGACTACTATTTCCCCCGGACTCGTATGTAATCAACCGACTCATTCTTTTTCTAAATTGTGTGTTGCACACAATCATGTCCATAGCCTCCCCAAACTCGAGAATTCTTTCCCCTTCTGCATTCCTCACACCATATGCACATCCTCCATGGACTCCTTCATAACCTTGAGCTGCTTCACCCACATGACCATTTAAATCCCCTCCCAGAACCACTACTTCATCATCACCCATACCACTTACTACACGTATTAAATCATCCCAAAATCTATCCTTCTCTGCGTCATCCAATCCTACCTGTGGAGCATGTGCCGATATAACTGAAATCATTTTCTTACCAATCAAAATTTTCATTACCAATATCCTATCACTTACTCTCATAACATTCATAACATATTCCACTCATTTCTCCGCAACCAACACACCCACACTCCCATATCCGTCAGTTCCCCCCTGCCAAAACAATTTATAGTAGCAATCCTTCCCAACAATCTTTCTGGCTGATCCACCCCTGTACCGGACTTCCTGCAAACATGCCACATCCACCCACCTCCTACTGAATGCCTCAACGACTTCCCCCGCTCTTCCCCTCAAACTTCCCACATTCCACGAACTCACCGTAAACCCCCTGGATGATTTGCTGTCCTCAGGCTTGCTTTGATGCTCATACTTGTAAGTCATAGTCGATAAGACTATGCCATATATAAAGATTCTGTAGCACGGAGGGAGAGCCTTCAGTGTTTGGAGAGGTGGCAGCTCCCTGAACTTCCTCCAACCACTCCTTATTCCAGCCCTCGTAAAAAAAAAAAAAAAAAAAAAAAATCCTCCACACACTGCAAGATCAGTCCTTTCACACCTTTCAATCTCTGCATGCTGTCCTCAACACACTGCACACATGAAATCAGGATTATTTTGCGACCTACGGTTACATCTCTTATGCGCTGACTTATCACAAACACTGCACAAGATGGAGTTACTTCCCACACCCCTTTGGCAAACTGCACTTGACCACACGCTATCCTTTGACACTACTGCCACCATCCCTGGATGTCATCACTTGTTTTATCTGTGATTACCCTCAAACCCTTGAACCCATTAAATGACCAGTACATTTATGGACCATATTGTAGTATAATAGACTAGTAGACCCATTGTATTTTTTTTCATAGTATCCTGTAAAGCAGGGATGCACAACCTTTTGGGCTCCTCGGGCCACATGATCAAACTTAAAACTCACTGAGGGCCACAAGACTTATTTTAAACAAAAATGTAAAAATTTTAGGTCCTTAATGGTAAAAATATAGTACTTAATCCATTACGTTACAAAACTATGATTAACCCTTACCTGGCTTGCATGACACAGTCTTCTTAATGCGATTTTTGACACTGTGATTCATAGACAAGCTTCTTTATGTTGGGTTGAAACTTTGTTGTTGCCAGTCGCAAAACAGAGTGCAAACTTTCATCACTCAGCCTGCTTCGAATGTTTGACTTTTTTCGACTTAGCAGACTAAATGTTTGTTCACATATATAGGTAGAGCCAAATAAGCTTGCATAAATAGCAGCCTTGTTTCTCAAATAAGGATATTGATATTTGGGCAAACAGTCATAGAAATTGAGTAAGTCTCCTTCCTTAAACTTTGTATGAAGAATGTCGCTGTTCTGGAAGTCAATCAGTTCTAACTGGGCTTCTACTTCCACGTCTTCAGGTGATACAGAAAAAGGGTTGCTGAACATCAAGTTATTCCTTTTTTTCTTGAGGTTTCCAGATCTGCTGTCAAACGTCTCCCTGAGTTTTCTTTGCATAGTGTTCATTTTTCTTACATACATTGTGTTTCTCACACATTAGTTGGTAGTTTGGGAAATGTACTAATTCACCTTTGATTAGCTGTGACTGAAACAACTTTAGTTTTTGTTCAAAGGCTGTCACATGGTTTGCTAGCTGAGAAATAAGTTGGTTATTCCCTTGAAGTTTAAGATTTAAGTTATTTAGGTGACTTGTGAGATCAACAAGAAATGCCAGATCGCAGAGCCAATCCACATCGTCAAGTTCTGGGACTACTTTATTCTTTTCATTAAGAAATATCATTATTTCATCCAGAAGACTGATGAATCTCTGCAGTGTATTTCTCCTGCTTAACCATCTAACTTCAGTGAAAAATACTAAATCACCATACTCTGCTTCAATCTCATCAAGAAATTGCTTGAACTGCCGATGATGCAAAGCTGATCGTTAGTTAATAAAGTTCACTGTGGAAACTACAACTTTCATTACATGTTCGAAGTTCAGTTCTTTTCCACACAAATTCTGTTGATGTATTATGCAGTGAAACTGTTTCAGTTCATTTTTTCGCTCTCCAAGGTTCTCGATTAATAGTTGTACCAAATCATTCTGCTTACCAATCATTGCAGAAGCCCCGTCAGTTGATATGCCTACTAAATTGTCTAAATTTAATTCAACTGCTGAAATTTGCTCTAGTAGTCCACTCAATAAATCTCTTCCAGTAGTCTGCCCTTTCAAAGAACTGAGGCCAACAAGTTCTTCATGCACAGAGAAGTCGTCTGTTACACCACATACAAACACTAGTAACTGAGCTGTAGATGTTACATTAGTAGATTCGTCAGTTGCTAGGGAAAAGTACACAAATTGTTTGCCTTTTTCTTTCAACTGGTCTACTATATCACCTGACAAGTCACAGATTCTACGGTGCACTGCTGTACGACTCAAACTGATATTTTCATTCTTCTTCACAACATCTGGAGAAAGTTTTTGAACAGCAATAACAATGCATTTTTTAATGAAATAACCTTCAGAAAATGCCTTTGAATTTTTAGCCATCAGATTTGCTCACTTCTGTTACATCCTGTGACTCCTTATTTCTCTGACTGAACATGTTTTTCTGAACATCAAAACCTTGCATCAGTGATTTTATTTTCTGCTTCCTTAGTTCACCTGTGATTTTTTCATAAGACTTGTGCTTTGTTAATAATGCCTTTGCAAATTATATTCCTTACAAACAGCTATGCTACTCTGGCATATCAAACAAATGATATTGTTTGCACTGTTTTCCACAAAGAAATATTTGTCTGTCCATATTTCATGAAATTTTCTGTGTTCATCTTCTAGTTTCCTTTCCCGAGTTGCATTTTTTCCAGTAGAAGTACTAGCAGCCTTTGTGAGCAAGAGTAATCATCCCTCTCTGAAAGAGTTCCTAGTAACGACTGTCGGTACTCAGGCAGTGAGGCCATCGACTCGGCAGTGTGGTACACAGACTCCCGTCTAGAGTGACTAATGTCTAGACACGGTGGCTGACGCGTTCACTTCTCGTCCAGTTCTGGGTCCATTGCACCTTCTGAATTATTATCTGAACTGCTATTTATCAGTTTATTACCTTCTATTATTTTTTACCTTTCATTACCTACTGAGGGTTGCTTGAGGGCCACATGCGGCCCGCGGGCCGCCGGTTGTGCATTCCTGCTGTAAAGTAATGCTATCAGGTCTTAAAAGTCAGTGTCCTAGCCTTAAATGTTCTGGACAGTGGTAACCTATTAAGTAGACTGTGGCCATTACACCTGAAAGGAAGTTCATTACCTTCCAAGTTCCTCTACTGCTCAAGTGAAAAAATTGTCTGGTGATAATTGGAATTAAATACAGTACTAAGAGTTGTCTATACCGTGGGAGGGGTAATATGAAATTGGCTGTTCTTACCATTGCAACATATGACTGACAAGATACTTCTGTGCAGTGATGAAGTGACCTACAGCTACAAGCGAGAGTACCAGAGCATGAAGGACCACTACAAGAAACTGATACCCAGAGTTCGTGGTCTGGTGTACAACGGTGACATTGACATGGCCTGTAACTTTCTGGGAGATGAGTGGTTCACCAATGACTTGGCTCTGAGGGTTAGTAATGTGTGTAGTTGTTTATAGCAAAGTAAATTTGTAGTACCCTAAGCACAGGCAGTTATAAGTTGATATGTTCCAAAATACAGCATCATAATTTCTGTACAACTGGAACTGTGAACTGGTGTTAAGAGGCAGACATCAACGTAAGGGATGATATGACTTAACAGGCAATTTTTCCAGATTTTTTGGAACTTAATATGAAAACAACAGTATTTTAAAAAGTGACTGTTGATCCTGTGTAAGTTTATAGCAATTCTAATTTCCTTGCTTGGTTACAGTTTGTATTGTTTTACGTAACAGGACTATGTATGTTTGTATACACCTAAAGCAGAGTGACAAAGGTTATCATTATGGTCATCTTCAAATTTTGTTGTCTGATTTCAAATTTTATTTTATTTTTTTAACTTTTAGTTTGATTTTGATAATGTTGATTGTTATCATGTTTTCATCCCTTCTCATAACTCATGATTCTACCCCCCCCCCTTTTTTTTTTTTTTTTTTTTTAATTAGGGTCATCTGCATTCCCCCCCACCTCCACCTGTAGATGCACTTCACATTGTATTAGGTGGACCCAGCAATCTGGGGCTTCAATGGTATATGAGTGTGTGAGGAAGAGAGGTATGGAAGTTGGTGATGCTAAGCGACGGACAAGAGATTGAGCTGGCTTGACGAATTTTGTGCAGAGAAGTACATGACCAGGGATTTGGCATCCCTTTTTAATGTGTTTTTAATGTGGCAGCATTTGGATTGGCTCTGTCAGATAGGTATATGTGAAGCTACAGAATATGGTGAAATTTTTTTTGGCCTATCAGATGGAGCCAGGATTTTGAGGGCTTGAATGATAAGTGAATGGAAGCATGGCCCATTGAACTGAGCAAACTTAAGCTGTCTGGATATTGCCACTCCTCGCCTTGCCCAAAGGTGGGAAAGGAGGTCCGGATGATGATGATGATGATTAATAGGTGTGTGGCACATTTTACTGGACATACTGTTGGGGGTTCTCTCTCTTTTGTACACTCTCTTTCCATGTTTTCTTGATCCTACCTCATCCCATCATTGTGTGTGTGTGGGGGGGAGTCATTACTATATATTAATTACATACTTGTGATGGCAGGTGGTGGATGACCGCAAGATGTGGCACCAGGGTGGTCAGGTGGGAGGGTTTGTGAAACGGTTCCAGGGTCTGGATGTAGTGACAGTGCGTGGTGCCGGTCACATGGTGCCAGAGGACAAGCCTGGACCAGCTCTCAAGATGATTACCTCTTTCCTCTTTAAGAAACCATACTAGGTGGAATAACTTCTCAAAGCATGTATGTTTATGCAACTGGTGTCCTCATGAACACTTAGGCTCTTATGATTCACTGTCAGATGAAGGAAATCACTTGATATTGGCCTGTACTGTTCTCGATAGTGTGGTTGTAGGTACTTGTAGAGAGATAGAGAGGTCGAGAACTAGTTATTCGTACCACGAAAGGGTTAATGATGACCAGGGTAAACATCTCATGGTCCTATGAACTGTTGTATTTTCATGGCTAATACTTATTGGTTTTATGTATTGGGAGGCGATTAATTGGATCCAGTGTTAATTAAATGTACTTACTGAATGTAGAGTATAGTAGAGTGATGCAGCTTGAGATTGATAATATAGTGCCCTACCTGTATTACCGAGCTGTACTGTTTTTAATGATTTTTAGATCATGTATTTTATCCCGGTTTTAGTGTTTATTTATTATATACAGTAATAATGTTTATTCATATGGCTAAAAAAAAAATGTTTGGTGCATTTTAGAATGATTTTCTGGTTGTGATATGTGCTTGGCTGTGCAGAGTACAGTAGTATAGACAGGAATTATTTTTGGAAGTTTGCTGGCGTAGGTGGGAAAAAAGTTCAGGATGAGATGACCATTATTTATAGTGTGCATTTTATTACATTAGTATTGCTTTCAGAATACTGTATGCTCTACTCTCCTTTTATATGATGAACCTAGTAAATGTTGTAGTACTAAAACTGGACAGTCCAGTTCTGTATTGTATACAGGACAACACCCATTTCAAACCACCCATGTTAGTAGCAGTTGTCCCCTAGGCAGTCTGGCAGAACAGCCCAGAGTCCTCAAGGAAGGCCACGACCAAGACCGTGCTTTCCCACAGAGCTGTTAAGGAGTGCACGTTGTGTTGTTGGTGCAGGCAGTTGTGTGCAATGCAGTCTTCCATAATGTGCTTAATAGTATGGAATGCTGTGTTGCATCCTGGATAGTCATCAGTCACTGAGTCATCCAGCCTCTTCTGATAACACAAGAGGGCTGGATAATGCCCACATCTCAGCTTGGCTTCGGTTGCCTGGGCAAGTACCCGTGTTAGTTTGAAACAATATTTGATGGAATATAAAACTGCATATTTTGTATTAGAATTGGAAGGTATGGCCTATAGCATCCCATGCCGAGCACACTGATGCTGGTTGCTAGAGTCCAGGCTGTGCATAAGATCATCCTATACCAGAAAACATTACATATACCCTGTTGTCCAAAATATGTAACTTTTCCTTCCTTATGTAAAATCTGAATGTAACTCCTTAGAATGAAGTCTGTGTAAGATCGGGTACACTGTATTGAAGTGAAATTGTATTGTTTATCAACTGTATTGAAATGAAATACATATGAAGTTAAAGGTTGAAATTACGTAATATTTTTCCCCCTAACAATTTTTTTTACAGTCCACTCTTGTTCTCTTCTGTCATTCTTTCCTTCATCTTTTAGTCCACAGGTGACTATGAGTGACAAGCCAAATGGTTTCCTGTACACCTGGAAACCATTTACTATGCTGGGTGGTAACCATATAACAAAATTATGGCACCTGGCAGCTTAGTGGGTAATTAAACCACTCCAGTCAGATTGAACCGGTGCAGGTTTATATCCAAGGGGTGGTTGTGGTTTATTGCTCACATAATGCCTCTCAGGGATGAGTGAGGCTGGTCACTATCATCTTAAATGTCAGGACCAACTTGCATAGCCCCAGGCTCCTATGCTCCTCATGGGGCAACACAGGACTGAATGATGAATGAATGAAAAACTTTGACCTGTATTACTGCAGTGTGTATTGTCTGTTCAGACTAATACTGGTGCTAGAGAAGAGTGGCTTAATGCAGTGGAACCAATAACTGGGTGGCTCCACTGCCTGGTCATACAAACATCCCTTAACTCTGTCCCTTTAGAAGAGGATGTTGGTCTGGATGAAAAGGACAATTTCAGACTACAACCTACTGGGTTCACATATTAAGTGTGGACCACAACAAAAAGAATAAATGTGTACACACTTTGTTTTACCAGCAATACTCCTTGATCAAGTAGTAGCAAAGAAATTAACTTGCTACTCCAAAGCACTGTTTAATATCTGTCTCACAACCATAAAGTAAGACAGGGAGCACCAGCATCCCGAGAATCATACTTCTGCATAAATTACGATATTGCCAAACACTTGAATGAAAAGAATCCACAACATCATAAGCTAGACCAGTGCAATGAGAAATCTCACAACCTGACCTTCCAATGTTATGGATCACATTGCCAAGATAAGTAAGTCCTCTCCAATTCCTCTGGTCCTCACCACATGCTTGAATAGACTAGTGCTTCATTCAATAAACAGCCAAATTTCTGAACCATGGTTTTGGCCCATGGGACCTTTAATCCAAGTAGCTTTGCCTCCTTGTGAAGTGTCTCGAGCATTCAGGAGTGCACCATCAGAAAAGTCAAGGTCATTAACCATAAATTTGCCATATAATACTCCACAGTAACTCGACTTATGGCAGAACCAAGCATCCAACCCATGCATGTCATGAAAAGTGAAGATACACATCCATCCATCATCCAATCCTATGTCACCCCATGAGGAGCATGGGAGCCTGGGGCTAGGCAAGTTGGTCCTGACATTTAAAATAAGAGTGACCAGCCTCACTCATCCCTGAGTAGCATTATGTGAGCCATAAACCCCAACCACTCCTTGGATATAAACCTGCACAGGCTCAATCTGATTGGAGCACCTTAATTACCCACTAAACCACCAGGTAAATATACATGACACTAGAAAAAAAATTGCTTCTAAAATGATCATTAAGAAGTAGGAATGACAAAAGTGCACAGGTAAGCTATGAAAAAAACACAGAAACAAGGAAGCATTCAGGATGGGAGGAGCTTTGGAGATTTATACCCATTACTACATTCCACACTTTAGCCACAAACTTGTAACTGGTGGAATGTAGTAATGGGTATAGGTCTCCAAATCTCCCATCCTGAATGCTCTCTTGTTTCTGTGCTTTTTTCATTTCATATCTGTGCACTTTTGCCATTCCTACTTCTTAACGATCATTTTAAAGAAAATTTTTGTTTTCTAGTTAATGATCTTTTTGTGGAAGTATAATTATGTATAAAGCAAGTGTTAGACTTGGATTGTTACACGCATAGTGTACAGAAAGAAAAAAACGAGGGTGCCTTCCTGTGAAAAGAAGTTTTTTTTGTACGTTCTTTAACAATGTGAGCTGTACCTTACCAACACTGCACAAAACAGTGTGCTTACGTGTGACTGTGAAGCTGTTTTCCGGCCATAACTCGCGAACTGTAGCCTGAATGCTTTCTGAACATGAAAAGATACATCTACACTTGACAAGCAGCATTTTGGTGTATAAAACACTTGCGTATGCCTTTTTGTTTTGGAGTTATGACATGAAGAAAGAACAAAATTGATATTTTTGCGGTTTGATTTTGCGACTCCTATGAAAGTTAGCACGACTTTGTGAGTAGTTTTGCACTTGAATAACAAAGGTCTTTTAGTTCGTAAGCTTAGAACTGGGTTTTGCGACTGTTTTCGCACAAATGCTCCTATACTCTCTGTGCAGGATGCCATTTTGAACCTGCACCATTCCTACTTACGGAGTGGTTACCGCACTCTATGATACTCCTTTTCTTACTAGAGAAGATAATGCATGTTCCACCTCCACATCTGACAGCACTCTGTCTAATACCATACCAGAGTTGAATAAACCCAGTGGAGATACAAGATCCCATAGTGCCTCCCAGTGTCCTCAATAAAGTGCCTTGAGATGGACACACATTGCATTCAGACTTTTATTTTTAAAAAGTGGGGGGGAAGAGGGCATGGTGTACAGTACAATGGTTCAGGAACTGTTAGGTAACTCTTTAGTCTCATTTTGACACTTATTGGCCATTTGTTTTAGGTACTGATGAAGAGCCTACACATGGTGGTACTATGCATCCTGGGTGAAGCTAAGCACCTCCAGGATCCACTCAGAAGTCAAACCTCCTATTTCTCCACCCCTTGCCATGGAGAAGGACCCTTGTGAGACACTGTCTACCACAACAGGTCACCAGATACCTACATGGTGTGAGCACTGTACACCTTTTTGTCAGCCCCACAGAAGCAGTTGTTTGTCTGTGGTCAATGGGTCTGTTCAGCCAGAAAGACTGAGGCTAAGCAACAACAACACATTTAGGTTCTGTTTGATTCTTAAGAATCAAGTGATGTAGGCATGTCATGAGTTTACTTTGGATATATAAAGTAAAATCTAATTTGTGTGATCCTAAATAGTGGATTCATAATATGTGGCAACATCATGCAACAGTTTGCAATATCAGTAAATTGCGGAAATTACACAAAATTCATGGACGCAGCCTTGAAAAGTGAAGGTTTTCCGATGCCTCTTGTAATAAGCACCATCATTACCTAAAGTCCGCGTGACTAGCCAGCCGTTAATTACTAAACCAATCATATTCAAGCATAGCACTTACTCTAAGTCAATCACAGCTCTTCCCTCCCACACCAAGCATGCAGGGCATGTGCACGTGAGCCCCAGCGCCCACTTGGCTTGCTTGGCTCTGTGCATGCATTGTCTCCTCTCTACTGACAATGTGTGGTTCCGGTGTGGTGTCCAAGGATTATTTTTTTCCCCTGTGCTTCCTCTGCCTGCCCAGTGTTACCATAGCTGATTGTAAACCTCCTAAGCCTACAACTTCTTCGAGGAAGGGTAAGAAGCCAATATTAATTTACACCCAGAAGTTAGATGTAATAAGGAGGATTGACGGTGGGGAGAAGAAAGCCTTCCGCAATTATGAACTCAATGAATCAATGATATCCACCATCTATAGGAACAAGAAAAAATTTTTTTAATGCGTTCGTGCCTATGGATCAGGACTTATTGACAGCCGTGTAAGATGTCCATGTGAGGCTCTCATCTGGACAGAAAGATGTTTGAAGGTGTTCATAAAATGGCAGGCAAGATACAACATCGAAGTTGATGCACCAATACTGCGTGAAAAAGCCAAGCTATTTCACAACAGAACCTGTAAATCTCTTGGTACCACCAGTCGTGGGTGGTTTGCAAGTTTTCTCTGAAGGAAGGGGATCAGAAACATCCATCAGACTGGTGGGAGGGTGTTGCCAGACACAGCAGCAGCTTTGGATTTCCCTGAGTTTTTGAAGGCTATTGAGGATGAGGGTGATTACACCAGGTCCGTTGTCTCCACACTGGACTTTGAGCGGTTCCTGAGGGAGGTTCATGAAAAGGATGCGGCACAGAGGCGACAACATGAGTCAGTAGCACACTCGCCTCGTGCTGAGAAACCGTAGTCTGCCTCAAGCCTTGGAACCCCTCCCCCCTCCCCCGGCCATTCAAGTAATTGTCAGAGTCATGCAAGCATCTTACAATACTGTTGATTTCCATTAAATATGTTTTACTAATATCTTTTCCAGGTGGTCAGTGTTCACTGGCGACCAGTTTGATGTAGGTTTGGGGGTAAGGGGGGCAACTTTTCCAAAATGACAGACTCATAAGTAATTTTCCACATAAGATTAGTTATTTCTAACTCACAGAATTCTCAAATCACAGCTTGTGCTAAGTCTCAGAGCAATTTAAGATATTCTAATGTATGTGTGTGTGTGTATAAACAGTATATATACAGTATATATACAGTATATACATATATATATATATATATATATATATATATATA
>JAGKTI010002924.1:0-10747 GCA_018397915.1 Birgus latro
AGAGAGAGAGAGAGAGAGAGAGAGAGAGAGAGAGAGAGAGAGAGAGATTCTACGCTTAGCTTGTATTATATTGTCCTTTGGCAATCTAGTTAATTTATTATAAATTTCTTTACATCTAAAGTTATCAGTATCCGAGGGGTAGGGGGGGGGAGGAAAAAACAGTTATTGAAGAGAATGTTACTGAAAGCTGTTTCTAACTTTCTAAAATACATTACTCTCCCCCCCTCCCCCAGAAAAAGTCGGAGTAGCCAGAATGAAACGCAAAAGAAGCCCTCTTACTGAAGAGGCTAAAACTGCGTTCCAAATGATATTGTCCGGTAAAAATGGTAGCCGTATTCTTGTCTCTCACAAGCACCGTTTCCTTACTAGTTTATTTCTGTGAATGGCACACTAACCCTTTGTGACTCAAGTTTGTTACAGGCAGGATTTTCCCGGAAATGAGTTTCTGGTACTGCCATTTGCCTGTCAGCTAATGATCATAAAGCTCATTTGTCCATATTTTTGAGCCTCACTTCGTTCCCTTTGCATTCACTAGTAAAGAATTAACATTCATGTCTGTGTCATTTATACATTCTAAGTAAGTTTAGAGGTTAAATATCATTAAGATGAACTGTGCAGAATAAATTGTCAGATGATGACCAAATCAAGCTCCAAGAAGTAGATCCTGAACCAAATATCGGATTCTCGAGAAATACCCAGTACATGACTTTAACAATTCACACAACACTGGAATCTAGGAGAGTAACCTGGAGAGCTGACGAGGAAATCACACGAATATTCCCCCAGTATACGATATACAGTATAGTCAACCATTAGTTTATATCCAGGTCCCAATTTTTCAGCCTTATATAAATAAGGACTGGGGTTAATCAAATTCCACTAAAATACACTATCTGTGGCACTAGTTTATTTGTTTCACTGAAGAAAAAAGGAACATCGCTCCCCAACCTAAGTGCATAGGTATGGTTAGGCGAAACTCTTTTGGCCACAAGCGCAGTTCTTCTCCGATATGCTATGCTATGCTATGCCTTCTTATGACGTAGGGTAATAAATTTATTTTTGGTGGTGGTATGAAGTTAGCATTGACGTATAGAAGACTAAGTATCATGAAATATTGTTATAATGAAAGGTGTGAAACATTATCCTCCCCGCATTTACATGCAGCCATCCACAGCCAGTTATTTGCACAGGGGACAAGGATTCTTCTGTCATTTTCTTTCTAGTCACTGAGTTGAATTTATTCTAGGAATGGTGTCCTTCCTCTTTGGAATAAAATTAGTCCCTCGGAACCATTTCAGACTGTTTGTCTTGCTACAGTTCTGACGCCTCTCTTTCTACGGTTTCACTGTCAATTTCGGCACATGGAACACCTGTCTCACTTTTTTTGTTATACTTAAGCGATTTTCTTTAGTTAAAGTTATAATGGACTTCAGTACAATGAAAGTACCATGGTTAACACTTGCCCGTTACACTGACACTCAGATTCTTGAGCTGATTTCACTGACATACTTTTGTGCACAGAGAATCAAACAACACTGGCTCGTTACGACATTCAAGGTCAAGAATTGCTTTATACCGTCCTGAGTTTGTATCAGAATTAAATTAGCTCTTAGCAGACTAACCAGTCATGATAAAGGAAAGGATTCTTTCATGTGCTTAGATATACAGAATCCAAGACGAAAATGGTGCGGTTGTGGTCAATAGATCTATCTAACTCTTTCTCAAAACTTTGTCAGAACTTAATGAAGAACTGCTACACGAGCTTGTAATGACCATGTGGGCTGAAATCTCGTTTCCTGCATTCGGAACGAGATACAGAATACAAGAGCAGAACACGCATCATGGAACTATAAAACTGCATAATTTTTTACACCACTGATAGTGTTACAACCTAAAGAGCTCTTGCCAAACTAAGCAGTAATGATCACAGGGGCCACAGCCTTGCTTCATGCATCAAGTAAATGAAACCTGTATAATACTGTTGAACACATGCATCTATACTGTGAACTGCGATGATTGCTTTCCCTTCCAAACATGAAACTGATATATTGCTTGATGAATCGTTTATAAATAAAAAGGTAGAAAGTGCTGTTTCACACGTTTGGAAATTTGGGAACAAAACTTGTATCGAGACAAAGGAGACATTTGATAGCGCCACCCATCCCAACCCTATCTACTTCATCAGTACTGCATGTCCCGAAAGATGTTCTTTATCTGTGAATACACCCCTCTGACGTACACAAGACACACCACAGATGAGCACCTAATGCAACTCTAACACAGCACAGACATGCCCTGGCCTATGTGCACAATAGACACAGCATCAGTACCCCTTACCCATCAACTCACTCCTGATATGAGACACTCACGAAACTCTACGTTTCCACCTTGACATATTTCATCTTTCAAAACACATTTGAGATTAAATGAGTGATGGAGTGAGACAGATTGGGGCACACACTGGGTTTCACCGCCCCTATAGATGCGTCAAAAATGAAAACTGAACATGCGAGACGATAGTGCAAAACTGCAATATATTGTTAAATTACCCTGTGTCTCAGAACTATATCAGAACCTATTAAGCTCTTTTCATATTATCACAAAGGGTGCACTCTCATTTCAAATGATCAGTTTGAAACCCAAGACATGTGGTTCTATTTATTGACCACGACAAAACCAATTCACTCTGTTCTTTATTTACAATCTAACAATCTATGTAAGCTGTGCTACAACCAACTTAGATCATACTACGGTAATTAACAATAAATGGAATTAGTTTCAGTTACTTTGGAAGCCAGATTGTGTAACACAACTATTAACAACGATGACAGATTACACTTATTAGCTACTTTTTACTATTTCAAAGCTCTATCAAACAGCAATGAGACCTTCCTGTACAAAACCCCTGTGATCAAATGGGCCTAACGCTTAATATGTTTCGTAACCTCATTGGTGTGCTAGAACTATCAGTCACTGTGTTACACATGCAATCAATTCTTTTACAGTACCCAAAACCTAATCAGAGCTTGTTATGGTTATTGTTGTTGTTGTTGCTCAACCCGAGTCCATCTGACTAAGCATACCCGTCAACTGTAGGTAAGGCACCGTTCCCATGGGGTTGTCCCATAGGCTTCTGACACCGATGATGATGTATCTGCGCCTTAGTGTGGCATGTGTTGTGCAGTGCTCCATTATGTGTGTAATGCTGAGTGGGCATATCATGCAGGCTGGGCACGCGTCATCTGTGATTCCACCCAACTCAAATCTAAACTGGTAACTATGGAGGACTGGGCGATGCCTTGTTCTACACCTAGTCAAGAGAATTCAGTAATCTCTATTTAATCCTCTAAAACATTGTATCGCCCAGAGGTGGCGGTTTCAGTCACTTTCAAATCTTAAATAAGAAAGGAACACTAAGGTAGGGGCCTATGAGCTTCGCCACTATGAGCCGATAGGTAAAGCGCAATACCAAGTACCCTCCTCACCAGTTGCAGATGCAACATCCCTGGACTCTGGAGAGTTAAGGACATCTCTGGTGGGCGGATGTCAGGACGGGGGGCTCGTCATATCTTCTTATGACCAACTTTTTGTATTGTCCTGTGTGTGAAGGGAGTATGAAGGCGATTCTTCATTGCTAATGATGGAATGTCTGGAGGTGGGATATTATTGTTGAGGGTTTGATAATGTTTGTGTGGTGATCGTTTTAAGTACTTATGTGTATTATGTGTCTATCTTACGGTGACAGGGGTGTTATGTATTGCCACAGGCTTCTGCAATGAATTAGGTGCCCCTAACATCAGGTTAGTGTCTGACAGGGAAGAGTTTGGTTCTCGAGTGTGAGCTGTGTCAATGGTTTTGGTGCAGCCACTTGTGATGCGTAGGGCACCGTTCTGCATGGTTTGCAAGGTGTTGTAGAGGTACCAGATAGGATGGGAGCCCATCCCAAGGAGGCATACATCATCACTGATTTAATGTATTGGGTAAGGAGAGTATTTCCTTCTGTTACCCAACGTTTGATCCAGTAGTTGTCCTGGTGTATTGAGTCTGGGGGTGCACGGCCTCCTGATGTCTTGTACACGGTCCTTGATGGTAAGTCCGGTGTCATATATAACTCTAAGTGGAAACGGTGTGTGGTGCATATATTTTGTTGAGTATTATGTGGGGAAAATACATGTGATAATTTTTATTCTGGTAATGAGTGTGGTGGTGGATACGACTGGAGCAACTGTCAGCCTGTTGTCCTCGACCCAAGCCGGCAGTGTGCTTGGGTAGTGTTGTTGCAGTGTGAAGGCTACGTCTGCAATGAAGTTTGTGACTAAAATGGTGATGTCTTCTGCATATGGGACAATGTTTGTAGGTGGTTGGGGTGTGGGAATATCATGCATGTAGAGACTGAAGAAGGTGCGTGAGAGAACAGAGCCCTGTGGAACTCCGGTAGGGAAATTTTGTATTCATTATGACATGCCCTGGAATGTTACATGAACTTGCCTACTATACAAAGAGCTGGCAAGACAGCGTTCACTGTTGTTCTCCATGCTTGTGTCGTATATCTTGGTGTGAACAGTTGGCACCGAGGGAGAGCACTGAAGGCTTTACTTTAACTACGGTTGTGAGAAACCGTTGTGCAGGTTTCCAAGAGTTGATGTATTCTGATGCTTTCTGTCTAAGATTAGTCAGTAAAGTGTTTGTAGAGTGTAATGCTCTGAATCTGTGTTGTGAAGGAGCAAGGGAGACAAGGGGAGTGACTTTGCTGAGAATGAGACATTCATTTATTTTGGATGGTGCGCTGAGTAATGTTATGGGACTGTACGAAGAAGGGAGTGTTGGGTTTTTGCTTGGTTTAAGTATACAGATGGTTGTTCCATGTTTCCAAATACTGGGAATCCAAGAATGTTAGTTTCAGTAGTACTCGTTCTCGAGTGTAGGATGCCTTGTATTCCAAAATGTTTCAGGTGTAGGTTGCTGATTCCATCCTACCCTATGCTTATATAGCTTTTTCTCTTCTTGATAACGTTTCGTGTCTGTTCTGAAGTGATGGAGGTTGCAGCGTACCCGAGTGGGAAGGACACTGTATGTTGAGGGCTTTTTTTTTTTTTTTTTTTTCAGATTCAGTGCGTGTCGGTGTTGTGTCTTAATTTTGCATAGTGGTTTACGAGTATTTTTGCTTGTTCACTGTAGAAAGATATGTTTGGTGTTAAGAGTGATGACAGCGTGATTTTTGGAAGTGCTTTTTTGTGATTTTATACTGTTAAGTATTTTATACAGCGGAGAGGGGTCTCTGGAATGACTAAGTATTGTTTCGCTACCCTTCCAGTTTTCCATTTCCTTTGTACTTATTTTTTTATTCTCATTGTTTACTTTTTGAAACCTCGTGATGGTGCCTTGTGTGGATGGATGAGGTGAAAAGTTTTAAAGTCAACCACGTTGTTTATGTATTGTGTATGTATTGTTGTGTGCGAGAGAAGGAAGGAGAATAATATAGAGCATGGATCAGTTGGTTCAAGAATCGTATGGGTTGGATTGAAAGTGGGAATACAAACGTGCATATGCGCCAACGAAAGATTGTGCAAGTAGAGTGAAGGAAGAGTACTTGGCAAATGTGAAAGCGTGCATGGATAAGTTTGAGAGAAATGAATGTGAATTTCTGACTGAAGATATGAATGGAAAAGTAAGGGAATGTGAAGGTAGATGGAGTTTGGTGAGTGGGGTGTGCCTGCAGAATTGCTTGAAAATGGAATATTCTAGTGGACAATTGTCCGGGGACGGGTTTGTAATACCCTCTTTAGGCACAAAATGATCCACAGGTATACGTGGCGAGTGATGGGATGAGGGGGTGCTGAACTGAATGAACGCAAGGCAATAAGTGGTTGTGTGTGTGTGGATGACAGAATGAGAAGGTAATCGTATGTAATGGATGCAAGAGCATATGGAGTCTGGGGATGTGGACTTTCTGACCACCACTTGGTGGTGGTGAAAGTCAAGGTTCAAATGCAATGGACGAATAGAAAGAAGGAAGGACAGGAGGAAGTAGTCCATACAAGGAAGGTACAAAGGTTGCAAGAGGATGGAAAAAGGCAGAATATGAGAAAGAAGTGGAGGAGTCGTTGGGTAAATATGATTTGGAGCAGATGGGGGAGGAGGAAGGTGTGTACACTATATTCAAAGAAGAAATCTGTGCAGCATGTAGGTAGTGTATGGGGTGAAGAGAAGACGAAAGGGGTGCAAGGAACACAACTGTAGAATGAAGAGGTTAGGCAAGCTCTGGCTCAATAGAAGAAAGTACATAGAGAGTGGATGGGAAGCAGAGGCATGGAGGAAGTTGACAGACGGAAGAGGGAGTTATATGCAGAGAGGAAGAGAAATGTGAAAAGATTAGTAAGAGAGAGTAAGAAGAGAGTGGATGGGGAATTTTGAAGGAATTTGAGTGTTAAATGGAGGGAAAGTATGAAAATGTCCTGGAAGGAGGTAAAGAGAGTTAGAGTGATAAAGAAGTTAGTAGGGGAGTGAAAGATAAAAACGGTAGATTGATAGTGGAGAAGGGAGAAAAAGAGAGCTGACTGAGAGAACACTTTAGCGAACTGTTAAGCATAGAGAATGAGAGTAAAGTGAGTATAAGTGGCCGGGGAATGGCTGGAAGAAGGAGGGTGGTGAGAAGAGAGGAAGAGATCAGTAGGATGGAAGTAGTGACAGCAGTGACGAAAGTCAAAATGGGGAAAGCCCCAGGAATTGATAGAGTGTGTGGTGAAATGAAGCATGGGGGAGAGATAGTAGTAGAATAAATATGGAAGATGAGCAGATTGGCCTGAGTGGAAGGTGAAGCCCCGAAGAATTGAGTCAGGTATAATTGTTCTCCTGTACAGAGGAAAAAGGAAAAAGAAGTGTGTGTCTTCTTGGTGTAATAGAATAGGTATTTGGTGGGATCCTTATTGATAGAATTAGGGAAATAAAAGAGAAATTAAGTGGGGAAGGATAAGGAGGTTTTAGGAAGGGAAGGGGTCGTGTAGATCTAATATTCATCCTTTGGTCTTTAGTGGAAGAGCATCTAAAGATGGGAATTAAGGTTTATGAATACAAGAGGAATTAAGTGGAGAAGAATAAGATGGTTTTAGGAAGGGAAGGGGTCGTGCAGATCAGATATTCATCCTTAGGTCTTTAGTGGAAGAGCATCTAAAGATGGGAAAGAAGGTGTATGCACCCTTCATGGATCAAGATAAATCATTTGACTGAGTGGATAGACAAGGAATGTGGAAAATAGTAAGAATATGTGTAGTAGTTGGGAAGTTACTGAATGCCGTGAAAACTATGTCTGAGGGTGCTAAGGCTGCAGTGCATGTGGATAGTGAACTGAGTTTTTCTGTCTGAATGTTGGACTGGAACAGGGATGTGTCATGTCTCCAAGGTTGTTCAGTCTGTATATGGATGGGGTTATAAAAGAGGTACAAGGTTGGGCAGTTGATGTTGGAGCAGCCCTAATGAAAGGGGGTAACATTTGGAAACTTCCTATATTGTTGTTTGCTGTTGTCAGCTGTTCAAGTCCAACTGTTACAGATATTTTATGAAGAAAGGACGCCAGTAATCTGGTGTATGAATTTTTTTTTAATTCATTTGTTTTTCCTTCCCCTGTTCTGTTATTAAAAAAAGATGATACTGTATTGTTAAGTTAGTGAAGACCAAGGGGAACTCCAAGGCTTGGTCAATGAGTTTGGGAGAGTGTGTAGGAAACGGAATCTAAAGGTGAATGGAGAGAATAGTAAAGTTATGGTCTTCGAGATAAATTAAGTCACTGAATGAACAATGTGACTGTCTGTCTGTAACAACGCCCCTACTTTTTCTACCTTGAAACTCCTTTAGTAGGACCTTTAATGAACTTTCGTAGTAAAACAATTAATACAGTTTTCTTTCAACCCTTTAATTAGCATACGTCTTTCCTAAGCACATTAAAACTGCTTCTTGTGGTGACCAGAAAATAGAAAACAGATCATCAGATGTACAAAATGTCATTGTCCTGATTGTTATATACAGATAACAGTAGTAAATCATTTGAAAATATATGATTAAATAAACAATTAGAAAGAGAGTGCATACCTCCGCCAATGCCATTAAAAAAGATCCGGATCCGTTATCCGTGGAGATGCTGTGTGGAATTCATTGGATCCGGATCCGCCGAAAAATTAATTCAGTTGCTTTTTGACCCATGGTTCTCTCTTCCACAAAATTATATTGAAAATCATTGGGGACATTTGGAAATAGTATAGATAGGATCCGGATCCGAATCCGCCCCCAAATTTTATCAGTTATTTCTAGGCCCATAGCCCACCCTTCCACCAATTTTCATTGAAATTCATTGAGAACTTTTGGAGATATCGTATGGACAAACAGATAGACATGCAAACATTGGCGAATACTTAACCTCCTCCAAATTCGTTGGCAGAGGTAAATATTTAAGGCTTCTGTTATCGGTTAAATTATGTGAGACCATAAGGTGTATTCTTAGAGCAAGCTTATTTAATCTCCTTTACGCCAGTCTTATGATTTATTATGTATTCAGTCCTTCGCTACAGCCAGATGAGATCTTTCAGCCTCGTTGACCTCTCGTAACATAAGACCTTATCGATATAATTTCTAACCTCTCTATGAAGCAAAGCCTTTAGCTGCATAAGACCTTACAAGAATAAAATATATAATACATCATCGTCCTGAGAGGGATAAACGTCCAGCCACAAAACCAAATATTTCAGTCAGTCTTCAGTAAGGGTTCTAAACTCTCTCTCTCTCTCTCTCTCTCTCTCTCTCTCTCTCTCTCATTTATTTAGGGAATATTTCAATAAAAGGTTTGTCATCAGAGCTAAAGTCAACCAAATAATTTACATTCTAGTATTTTCTCACACTAAAAGGTAACTGCCATTCCCTACTTACACCCCCCCCCCTTCTTTTCCTAGTAGAGTCCAGGGAGTATATGACATAACTATTTTATTCTTTTATTTGCACACGAGTCTCTTCAATTTAGGAGAGTCTGTCAGTAATTGAAAGTGTTGGGGAAAGCTATATCTTTGCCGCACAATTTGGTATGTCTAAGAAGGATAAAACCATCAGAGGAAGGGGTAGGCATAGGAGACCATTATACGACTCTCACAGCGTTACACACGAGTAAAAAAAATAAATAAATAAATAAATAAAGATAAAGAACACAGAAAAATACTCCTGTTACATCCTGAAGTCGAACAGCGGGACGCAAAAGCACGAAAGGCTCAATCCCCAGTCTTCTGCCAGCCAACCAATTTCATTGAATCATGGTAGGGATCAAGGGATTAAATTATTCATTGTAAAGATTTTTCAGGATCTTATTGTTGTTAGTTACAAGTCAATCTTCTTCAGCAAACGTTAAGAAGAGCCCCATGGAGGTGTGGGGGTTAATGAATGCGAATTATTATCCCGCAATTTCGAGCAATCTTCAGGCTGAATAACATTGTCTGATAGCAGCAAGAATATGATAAAACAGACGTCGTCGTAGGGAAGAAGCTAATCCCTACACTACAAGACGGATCATCTAAACTAGAATATTTTGAAAGTAGTATTAAAAACCAGGGCCCCATGTCACTGTTATGAATGAGCTACGGATGGGTTTGGGAGGTGGTGGTAAGGTGAGGTGTGGGAGGGAGGTGGTGGTAAGAAGATGTGGTCCGGCTAAATGACCATACACTCGATGGGGTATCTTGCCTCACCACCTGCTTTACTGAACTCCTCTGGCGTCGGACATCCTGTAATAAAAAAAAAATAGAAAAAATAAATAATTTGTTAGTTTACTACACGTAGAAAAGGAAACTACAGAAATAAGAAATTATTTAATATCAAAAGTATTCAGAAAATGATAAAATGTCGTCACTATGATCATGGTCATCAAGGGCAACACGGTTACCATATTAAACAGTATTACCACTATCATTACCATCATCATAACTATGTTTCCTATTTTGTGGAACAAATACGATGCAAAAAACACAAAAAGGGAAGCACAAGAAAGAACAAGAGTAACATCAGCTGACTGAAGAGTGTAATGGACCAGACAACCATTTGTTCATCATTCAAGCCTTCAAAATTTCAGGTTCCAATTGACATGTAACCCAGGAAGGGTTGGAAAGAAACCTAACAAAACTGAGGTAAAGGATTCAAAATTCTGAAGAGACCTATGTGATGCTAAGATACAATGAGTAACTATAATAATATTAGACATGGAGTTTTGTGGTTTCAAAAACTGAGACAGGAAAAGATATTCTCCATTAGCACGCACATGATGTATGTACAATGCAAGGAAACCTGACCCGTCTCAACAGCCAGAGCAGGAGTAACTTTGTTTACTATATATGATTAGCTCATCCCCAAGCCTCGCAGCGCACCAGTGCAACCTGAGGACGCCAGTCGCGAGGTGAATAAATTATCTGGCGATGATCAACATCAAGTAAAGTAAGGTCAGAAGTACTAAATAAATACGGGACCATATAGGGATTCGGAGATTTTAAACACCATGTGGAACCAGTTTCGAGTATAGCACATTGCATGCATTTATCCTTATATCATGACTGACTGACTGGACCGTTCCAATCAATGTTCCTACACCTAATAAGACATCCTCTGCCTGAAGAAGGTACTTCAAAAGACGACACTCAAAGATGCTCATCACGGATCATATTTGTCAGACACTTGTATAAGCAGACCATCTGCGACAGTCTCTCTCTCTCTCTCTCTCTCT
>JAGKTI010002924.1:25571-36829 GCA_018397915.1 Birgus latro
TATAAATCTCGCGGAGGCAGTGGCTCAATCGGTATAGAGGTGGCCTGTAGTCCTAACGGACCCAGGTTCAAATCCCCGCTGGGGCAGGGAACAGTTTAAAGATTTGAATTTCATTAAATCAGGCTTTACTGATCTACCAGAAGACCCGCCGACATGTCGCAAAAATACCCCCGATGATACCAATCAACCAGTCCTGTATGAGACAGCCCCAGCATGTATTCGATAGGGCCGGTGGGTGTTAGCGCCGAAGTTGTGACATGTAGAGGTGCGTATGTAGGAGGACTGCTGGGCCTTGATAGTAGGCTGTGAATCCTATGCCCAGAGTCTATATATAAGTATGAGAGAGAGAGGGGGGGGGAAGGGAGAGACATTTTACATATCCTTTTTACAGATGATGAACAGAGGAAGAGAAAACTAATTAAAATACTTTTATACACAAAACTGCAGGTGTGCTCTACTTAAAAAATATATTTATATGTAACAGTTGCACTTGAACTGTTGTAGGTTGACATAAGTGGAGAAACTATCTGGAGAAGATAGTTCCGGAGAGAAGCTGATCGGGAGAATAAAGAAATTCTGATAGACATGAGTTTTATAAAATAGCAGTGTGACAGTCAACTCGTGAGCACTAATATATGCCCGTGTAGCACGGGGAAAGGCGTGGAGAAGTGGCATAGTTGATGAAATTTCGTCTGAGCATGTGCTATTAAAATATCTGTAAAATAATGCCTTGGAGGCAACATTCCATCTTTTTTTGCAGGCCCGGTAATTCATTTGTAAATGCATGGTTATTAATTTTTCTCATAACTTTGTTCTGGATTTTGACCAGTTATTTTAGTGCAACCTCTCTAGAGGTGCTCCACAAGATTGAGCATTATTCTAACAGACAGTAAACATAATTTGTAAATTATAGTTAGCTGCTCGCTAGTGAAGAAGTTACACGTTCTGTATTGTATTCCAAGTTTCACTGAGGCAGTTTGAGCAAGTGATCTGACGTGAGAGTTCCAACTGAGGGTAGTGTTATGCAGAACACCGAGAATTTCAATACTTTTCAATACAGAACTATTGGTTGCATTGAAGGGAATATAGGAATCGAACGATATTGGTCTATTGGTAAACTGGATACATAAAGTTTTCCAAGCATTCGCCATTAAGTCTTGATTAATGGAGATTGCTGTGCTGAGTTAGGAGCGTGATATATCAAACTCTGTGAATGGATGGTTAAGTGTAAGGGAACTGTGAAGCGTTGAGTCATATGCAAGTGAGTGAATGGCACTATGTGTGACAGACGAGAGATCATTAATATGAATGATGAACAGGCTAGAAACCAGTACTGGACTGATCCTTGTGGCATACCGGCAATAACTGAGTGGAAATTCGAATTTACATAACCTACCTTTACCCTTATCATTCTGTTGCTGAGATATGTGATCAGTGGGACAAAAGATGACAGGGAGTTTGGATAACAGGAAGCGGTGCCACACTCTATTAATGGTAATACAGATTACATAAAAATTGTTTTGTGCACTTTTCATAATTAGTAATAGCATCTACACACATATAGCAGATTCATACAATTAACAATATCTCTCACTGACATTCAGGAATTGCTGCACAAATACCAAAAAAATCATTGAGTTCCACGCCTCAGACAAACAAGATTAGCTTATGTTTTTAAATCATTTAGAGTTCTTATGCTAGATGGCAGAACAGATCTTGAGTATATTGTTGCTCTATACTGTGTTGCTCTTAGTTTTTTTTTTTCCCAGAAGGTAACCGCTATTAATTGTGGTTCAGTGGATGTGATGGGTCATTTTAATTACCTAGCATCATTAGATGGTGAACATTTTATATTCCAGCAATAGGGTGATGTTCTGAACTCCTAATTTTACATAGCATTTTAATGAGTTTTATCAGTTTGTTTTTCTTTTTTTTAATTCTGTATTACATTTGCCACACCAACCTGTGAAAGAAATTGAAATGACTGACTATATTATTGTCGTATAGGATATGATAAAAATTTTGGTATCAATTCTAAGTTCGCTTTGCCTCCCTACACAGACCATTCTAGAGATCCTTTTGTATACACTGTCTCACCATTTGTATTAAAACATAATATTTCCTCTATAACTGTACTTGGGTATTTGTATTCCTTAACGGATTCTACGCGTTCTCCATTGATATGATAAAAGGTGACTCAGCAACTGGTTGAGTACCTGAAGTACACAACCATTTCTTTTGTTTTCTTAACATTTAGCTCAGGGTTGTTAGTACCCCATGATAATAATACTAATTTTTCACCACTTCTCCATATAGGACATCATCATTAACCCATTAGCCCCAAGGGTTCCTGTGTAATGGAATGTACTGAAAGGATACTAAGTTTACTGTCCTCCGCCAATCGGCTCATAGTTGCGAAACTCATAGGTTCCTACCCCTTGGGTTCCCTTCTTTAGTAACTCTTGAAAATGCCCAGTGCCGCCCCATACTGAGGACACCAGGCACAAATGAGGTAAAGAAATTGATAGATTTGCCAGTGCTTAACCCATTAGCTCCAAGGGCTCCTGTGTTGAGAGATTGTGCTGGAAGTGTGCTAAGCTACTGTCCTCCGTCTATCGGCTTATAGTCGTGAAGCTCATAGGTTCCTACCCCGGGGTTCCCTTTTTATTCACTTTTGAAAATGACCGGTTCCATCCCATACTGTGGACACAGGGCACAAATGGGTTAATATACTTACTGACAAGGGCAGTATCACTTGCTTACTTGAAAAGTTTAGTTATTCGCAAGGCAACGGCAGTCATTAGCGTATAAAGCGAATAACATAGGTGATAACACACGTTCCTGA
Organism: Birgus latro; assembly: GCA_018397915.1. Taxonomy (NCBI): domain Eukaryota; kingdom Metazoa; phylum Arthropoda; class Malacostraca; order Decapoda; family Coenobitidae; genus Birgus; species Birgus latro. The sequence goes on from JAGKTI010002924.1 coordinate 28,417, forward strand.
GGAGCGTTCCTGTGTTTAGTTTTGACACTGAATTTTGCATCAAGAAGTTCTACCTATTCAGGTCCGTAAAATCGGGTGTACATTTACATTCCTGGTATTCATTGTTTGCTTCATGGTATTAAAGGTGCTTGAGAAAAATACAAAACAAATCTCTACTACAAAATGTTTGTACTCAGAATTTTTTGGCTTATCCATTTATTACAACAAAATCAATATATTTAATAATGAACCATTGTCTGTCTTTATTAGTGTTTATCCAGCCACTCCACCAGACCGATTTTGATGAAACTTTGCAGAAACACCCGTAAGGCCCCAGATTTTCCAAAAAAAAAAAAAAAAAAAAAAAAAAGCAAAAGTATTATAGTTACTTTTCAATAGTTTCTTTCCTGTATCGAAGTCAACGGAGTCAAGTCCGTTTTCTATGAACTGTACCACGTACTAGATTGTTCATACATATTTAGTTTATTTCAAAGTTCCGAAAAAATAAACTATTGGTGACGGACTAAATGAGCGTAGGCAGCCTTACATGAGTAACCACATACTAGATTATTTATACATATTTAGTCTATTTCAAATTTCCAAAAAATAAACAAAATGTGACAGACCATTTGAACACAGGCTACCTTACCCTAGTTAAAGGCAAAGTTGCATCCTCTACACACCAGTTGCGAGTACAGGCAAACGGAAAACATTAAAATACTGGATTTCCTCACACAGTTTTTTTTTCATAATTTTCTCCGGACATTTCATCATGAAGGAAATTAGGACTAGGGCTATCAAGCGTTAATCAGTATTACGAATGATTATTGGCCGATAGATTTTGTGATTTCCTCTTATATATTGCAATTGCCGTTTAGAATGGCATATTAACGTCACTAATATATTCAGGACTTAACCCAGAATTAATAGGACAATAATCATGAGTTATTATTATGAGGAGAGGAAAAAAATAATGTTGTGCTGTTTACCACATCCTTCTTTTAATATCATTTATTATTATTTTTTTTTAATGTGCAGGTTAAAAAGTCTCAGATTCTCATTAGAATGAGTGTCGAAATTTCATCATTATCGTCATCACCACCATCATCAACCTTTTTTTTTTTTTATATCAAAAGATAGGGTGAGACATGATGTGGAAAAAGACAAGTACGAAAGTTCTAAACCTATAAACGGCATGCCTTGTGAAATATGCAGAAAAGAACAACCATTCGCAGATCATGTAAGCTCTCATGATCCCCTTTTGCACATCAATCAAGCCGCCGAATAATCCTTTACGAATCTACAAATCATTCAAGCCAGCGAATTCTCTTCACTTGTCATTCAAACTACAAATGCAGCCACCCACCAACCCCTGTCAGCGTTTTTTTTTTTTTTGGGGGGGGGTGGATTTAGTAATCCAGTTCGGCGAGAAAAGAATTGACAACACTCAGAGGCAGTCCCCGTTCCACGATTTGATATGGCTTTTTTGAAAACGGTGGTAGGGAGTTTTCCTAGGGAGATAAGTCATATCAAATCTTGGAACGGGGACTGTCTCTGAGCTCGGATGGCTGTTACAGAAAAATTTAATACATCATTAAATTCCTGCCAGAAGAGAGACTGGCACAAACTAAAAAGTGCTTTGATAAAACTACAGTATAAAACTAACATTTCAGAGACAAGATTTAACTCAGCTTTGTAGAAACTTCAACGACTATAAGAAAATATGTGCCATGTTTTCAAAATTTGGCCTTCGTTTCGGGGAAATAAAACAACAAGAGCAATGTATTCTCCTCAGTTATATTTTTGTTACGAAGCTTTTTCAATACTTCGGTAGTGTTTGATGGTATTTTGCCACAAAGGTTCTCACATCCGCAGAGGAAAAGCACGGTAACTGAACACGTACTGGGGGCGGAGAAGCTGTTAAACAGTGAGAGACATTTGGCGGCAGACGATTGCCACAAGTAACCCCTACTGGATGAGACAGTTAGTGCACTAGTTGACATTTGTGTGTGTGTGTGGGGGGGGGATTCATGATAGCCAGTACCCTCTTTAGGCACATAATGATCCACCAGTATACATGGCGAGTGATGAAAAGGATGAGTGATGAGCTGAATGAACGGTAGTTAGTAATTGATTATGTGTGTGTGGATGAGATAATGAATTGATATGTGCTGGATGCGAAAGCATACAAAGGATGGTGATGTGTACTCTCTGATCACCCCTGGGTGGTGGTGAGAGTCATGGTACAAATGCAAATGGTAAGTGGGAGACAAAAGTAGGAGGAAGCAGTCCATGCAAAAAGGGTAGAAAGATTGCAGGAGGATGAAAAGAGGTAGGAATAACAAAAAGAAGTGTAGGACCGATTGGGTATATAAGATTTAGTGCAGATGAAGAGGAAGGTGTGTTGCAGCAAGATATTCACAAGAAATCTGTGCAGCATGTGAGGTAATGCGTGGGATGAAGGGAAGACGAAAGGGGGTACAAAGAACAGCATGGTTGAATAAACAGGTCAGACAAGCTGTGGCGCAGAAGAAAAATGCATATAATGAGTGGATGGGAGGCAGAGGCATGGAGAAGAGGTGAGAGGTGAAAATAGCAGTAAGAGAGAGTAAGAAGAAAGAAGATGAGGAGTTTAGAAGAAATCAGAGTGCAAAGTGGAGTGAATGCAAGAAAATGTTCTGGAAAAGAAGTTAACATTGTTAGGGTGATGAAGGAGGCAGTAGGGGAGTGAAAAGTGAAAATGCCAGATTGTTAGTGGAGAAGGAAGAAATAGTAAGCAGATGGAGAGAACGCTTTAAGGAAATGTTAAACACAGAGAATGAATGTAATGCGAGTATAAGTGGTTGAGGAATGGCTGGAAGAAGGAGGAAGATGAGATGGGAGGAAGTGATCAGTTGGATGGAAGTAAGGAAAGCAATAAAGACTGTCAAAATGGAGAAAGCGCTAGGAATTGATGGAGTGTGTGGTGAAATGCTGAGGCACAGGGGACAGACAGTGATAGAATGGATTTGGAAGATGTGAAGATTGGCCTGGGAGGATGGTAGAGTCCAGGAAAATTAGAAGTCATGTATAATGATTCCAATGCACAAAGGAAAAGGGGAAAGAGAAGTGTGTGATAATCATATGTGCATTTGTCTTCTTGGTCGAATAGGAAAAGTATATGGTAGGATATTCATTGACAGAGTTAAGAAAATGACAGAGTAAATGGCTGGATATAAAATGGAGGGTTCAGGTAGGGAAGAGTTTGTTTAGATCAATTGTTCATCCAAAGGTGATTAGTAGAAAAATTTCTAAAATATATGGATTAAATCGGCGCTAGGCTGCAATGCGTGTGGTTGGTGAACTGAACAAATTTTTCTGTCTGAATGTTGGACTGAAACAGAAATGTGTCATGTCCCCGTGGTTGTTCAGTTTGTACATGAATGGAGTTATTAAAGATATACAGGGTAGGGCAGCGAATGTTGGAGTGGCCTTAGTGATAGTGTGCAGCGTATGGAAACTTCCAGTTGTGTCGTTTGTGGATGATACTGTATTGTTAAGTGAAGACGAAGGGGAACTGCAAGGCTTGGTGAGTGAGTTCTGGAAAGTATGCAGACAACGGACTCTAAAGTTGAATATAGGGAAGTGCAAAGTTGTGGTCTTAGAGAGAAATGAAGTCAGTGAATGAGGAGTGAGGCTGGGTGGTGAGGAAAATGGAAAGGAAAGTGCATTTACGTACTTGGGTAATATGAATAAGGATGGAAATCAGAGGACGAAGTTCTTAACAGGGTACAATTGAGAAGAAAGACTGCTAGTTCACTGAAAGCAGTGACAAGAAAAAGGGCGGTGAGCATGGAAGGTAAAAAGTCGCTGCAAGATAATATTGTGACACCCACCCTAACGTATAGAAGCGAAGCTTGAACCATGTTGGACAGACACAAGTCAAAAGTGAGAGCAGTGGAAATGAGTTAATTGAGAGGAGCATGTGGAATTACATGGACAGACTGTCTGATAGATGAAAAAGTGAAGGAGCGTTGTAGTGCAGATGTGGCAGAGATATTGTCCTGCCACCTGTTGTTCAGCAGCCTTCAAAGTCAGGAAATTTGGACTCAGTTAAGTTACTTTGTATGTCCCCAGCATACAGTTCAAGTTTTACATGTTTAGAGCCAGGGCCGAGAGAACACGACCTTTGAAGATTTTCATTTTAGTCAGAAATATCACATCGTCTCTTTCCCACATTTGCGAGTGGCGCCATCCACAGGCTGTACTGGTCATCAGAATAACTGTGTCATAGTGTGCCAGTGTGAAAGAGAGTGCTTAGCAACATCGGAGAGCTTTTAGTTCCTCACTGTCACAGTTGGTTGTTTATAAAGTTTTCCTGGGGTCAGGCTGGTACATTATGTCTCACTTGTCTGATGCTGATAATAGTCTTGAAGATCTGCAAGGAGGACAAATACAATACTGCACTGAAGGTCTGTGGCATATCCATCATTCAGTGTAGAGACATCGGCGAAGAAAGAGATGTAAACGTTATCAATATGTACAGTACCTTGGGCTTGGCCTTTTTAGAGTGCATCTTACACTATGCCCAGGGAGTTTTCATGAAGCACGTCACATTACTGGAAAATATCATGCTGAAATGCACCAGGGGAAGCATATAGTCTGCTTCATAGTATTTGACACTGGAAATGAAAAAATCTTATATTCGATCATCAATAACGTATGCCGGCATATTCTCGTGGAACTGAGGTACCAAATACAGTATATATAAATGTCAAGGCTATAAAATTTGCTCATTATTCTTCTCCGACTCGCGTGTGAGTATTGAATGCCTTGGTAAAACTGATAGGGTGACGTACAAGACAACATTTTGGTACTGACACTTTTCTTGAAGCTGCTGGGCATCAAACTCAATCGATAGAGAAGTTGCCTACGTCCCGACGGACCCAGGTTCAAATCCCCGATGGGGCAGGGAACAGTTTAAGGATTTGAATTTCACTAAATCATGCTTTCCTGATCTACCAGAAGACCCGCCGACATGTAAAAATACCCCCGCTAATACCAGTACACCAGTTCTGTATGAGACAGCCCTAGCATGTCTTCAATACGGACGGTGGGTGTTAGCTTCGAAGTGGTGACATGTAGAGGTGTATGGTATGTAGGAGGACTGCTGGGCCTTGATAGCAGGCTGTGAAACCTATGCCCAGAGTCGGACACACACAAAAAAAAAACATAAAAAAATAAAAACGCAATGCCAATGTTTCGCCTTTTTGTTGTTGTTGTAGCTGAAACATATTGACTCTGGCCGGTCTTGTTTAAGGTATGCTATGACCTGCTGAGGAAGATTCTAGCTAAATCTTTTCTTGCCCTGAGAGAGGTCCGACTTTGGTTGTAGCATGCTTGTATGTTTCTCTTAGACTTGTATATATGAATTATGAATGCGTTTTAGCAATCTTGTAAATATGAGTCCCAGTATGTACTTGTATTCAAAATCTCATGTTCCTAGTATAAAAAATATGAGAGAGCATAAAGGCTTTGACCAAGACCCAGTGGGGCCACCTCTGCTCCCATGGACTTTGGGGGGTTTCACCCTGCCTAAAACGTGGTCCCAGTAATAATCAACCATTGTGGAATAATCAATTTTCTTAAAGAATTATGGCATTGTCCTCCCCAGAAACCAACCCCCCCCTACAATATGGGTCGTCATCAGAGATACCGTCATGCCTGAAATGTGGCCGGGGAAAACAACTACAATTATGCAAAATTTCGTGTTCCTAGGTTAACAACTATGACCAGGAATAATAACCCTGCCAGTACTAACGGGTTCGCTCCACCCACGTTAGTGTCCAGCCTCTGTGGTTCCACCCTTCACCAATCGTGGTCGGGGTAAACATCTACCACTATGCAAAATTTCAAGGTGTTCATTTAACAAAGAGGTGTCAAACTCAATCCTTCCCAAGGGCCACACCTCATTTCTGTTGATCGTTTGAGGGTCAAGTCTATCTAACCTTATCGAAATAAGCGTAGGTATATAAAAGGAGTACATAGTGAAGTGAGATATATATTATTTAAAAACAAACATGGTTTGCACCTCGAAATATATTTTATAACACGTTTTCAGTTTCCCCTCCAATCCACATTTTTTTCTGAGATCAAGAAAAAATAATAGTTCCTAGTTAGATAATACTTATCAAGGAAGCATCAATTCACCCAAAATTGTGGTACGTGTGTCCATGGGGGCCTAGACAAGCTTGTTTACATTTTGCACTTCGTCCGAATTTATAAAATTAGGAATTACTGTTTCCAGATTTCCATCAGATTAGTGAACTATATTTGCACATTGTACTACAGTATATATTATTACTTTAGAATGCATGCAATTTTAAATTTGCAATATAATATTGGAAACCTGGTGAATGAAAATAATACCAGTATAATATAAAATACAGCAAAGCCGCTGCCAATTCAAACAATTGGAGAGGTCTGGTACACCTTTTAACCCATGCAGTGGCACTGGCTTCAGCTTAAGGTTATTGATAATACAGTATTTAAATAAAGCTTTTGTGACATATTTGTTCACCAATACCGTATTCAAATAGTATTTTTATCAATCAAATTATCAATAAATATTTCCTAACAGTGCTGTAATATTTGTCTACATGATCATAGTACAAATTTTATGGGATTTTCCGTTTATTTCTAATTTTTTAAAAGTTATCGCGGGCCACGCGTTATCTCTCCGAGGGGCACATGTGACCCGCAGGCCTCCAGTTTGACAGCTCTGGTTGTGCATGACGACTCTGGCTGAGACCACTGGGGGCCACCTCTCTCCTGTGGGGACCAGCCCTCCGGGATCCCAACATGTTTATTACCTAGTGGAAATGAATCTCTACCATTGTATTAAAATTACTGATTCTAGGTAAATAACTTACAATACCTGACTGCTTTGGGTGGGACACCCAGTGGCCGTTGCCCTTGCTTGGGGCAGCCCTCGGGGGTCGCACCCTACCTGACACTTGATCTGCAAGGAGATCTATCACAGTGCAAAATTTCTTTTTGCTAACACTCCTCCATTAAAGCCTGGAACACATTCTTCAAGATAGTACAGTAACTCACTGAACGAATAAGTGACAAGCACTATACTGTATGTGGTCCCCTTGTGGGTGCAGCAAAAACAGCTTAACCCATTCCAAATACAATGCGCTTTTTCACTCAGGTGCCCAATGCTCCTGGCAAATAGCTAAAATCCACTCTTGCAGTGTTACATTTTCGTCATTTCCTATTGTTTTCCATTATGATGGCTGTCTCTACTACCTCCTCTGACAAAGCAACAATTTTTTGCTCAGACCTTTGTCTTTCACTCTGCTCTTCATTGTTCCTCTCTGTTTTCCTCCCTATCACTTCATGCTTATAGTTAATGTTTCTTCAGATGTACTTCCTTTTCTCCCTGCTCTCACTAAGAAAAAGGTGTACGGACCAGATGGAGTCCCTGTTTTTCTCAAGAACTATCCTTCTGCGTTGAAACCCCTCGATGCAAACTTTTTGCCTTGGTCAATCAACTTGCACTTTTCCCTCAAGCTGGAAGTAAACTCTCTTTCAGCCAGCCCCCCCTCCCTCCCCAGAAAGGTGGCTTTTCCCGTCCTGTGACCTTCGTCCTACTGTCTGACTCTCTTCCATTTCATATTCTGTAAAGGCTATCCTTAGAAATATAATTTTGGAGCATCCGTCCCCTGGTAATCTTCCTTTTGACCGTCTTTACAAGTTCTGTCAGAGACGTTCCACTGACAGTCCTGTCATATTCCATGTAGAATCTCAGACATCATTCTTTCAGAATTCATCTTTTGTTATATAGTAGTTCTGTCTTAATCAACAGCACTCTTTCTCCGGTTAATCTGTGGTGATCTATGCTTCATATCTATCACTGACCATTCATATACTGATGATGCATCTCTTTACTTTCCCACCAGCTTCTCAAACGTCCATCAGAATTGCGATGTGACGTTATGGTACAGCTAGTTTAGGATTAGTCTTATATTTCCAACAGGGATATACGAAACCTTGTTATTTCTTGTCTATTAAGAACTCCATTCCTCTGTCTTTCAATCCGCCATGATCTTCATTGCTAATATTGATTTATATTCAACAATTTACAGCTCAGTCCATCATCAAGTCTAGCATCCATGTGGCATTTTTCTCTCGAGACGAACCTTGGAAAAATTACATTACTTCCTTTGCAAAATCCACTTCCCAGAGTTTGGATATTAAACAGAATTCATATTTTTTACCCTTTGCTAATGTTAACTTTGTGTAAAGACTTTATTTGCCCTTATTTGGAGGATAATTATAATGTATATGTTTGTGAAAGGCGGTAAAGGGGGAGCTTAGCATCCAGTTCTTCAAAACACGATGGGCAATAAACATTCTTTGTCTCAGCTCCCCACTCCTTATTGACTCT
>JAGKTI010002924.1:51490-61960 GCA_018397915.1 Birgus latro
ACCTCTAAACTGCTCACACACACCCTAGGGGGAGGGGGCGAGAACCATTGGTGGATGGACCTATTGTCTCAGCTGTGTACTTACCACAACTGTACAGTGTAAGAAAATGTTAGTGACTGTATAAGGAGTGAAAAAAAAATATCCCATCTCACAATTTGTCATTTTAGTAATTGCCTATCTGTCTATAAATCATCTAGTGATCGGTACCACATCCTCTGAAGGGTAAAGTCTACTGCATGAGAAGCTGCTATGAGCTGAATAAAAACTTACGACAGTAGCAAAAGTATAATGCAACAGACCTCTATGTTCTGAAACAGTTATGGCAAAATAATTCCCATCATCGCTACTCTGGCATTCAGTGTGACATGATGCTTTACAATATGAGTGTGGCCGAATAAATGTCCCGTTTTTCTTGCATGATTAAAGAGTTGAGTGACATCGGCTTTCGTACAATAACTGTGAATAATACCTTCCATTATCTCTAATCTGTGTTAGGGCCTAATAATAATACCTTGCTAGACAAAACATGAAGAAGGAGCACTCACAGATTGCAACACCTGCACACACCAATTGGTCTAAAACCCGAATACTTAGATGTGACCTGACCTTCGGTAGATTACTCCGGAAAAAAAAAAAAACCATTTTTGCTTACCCTTAACATTTCCACAAACTTTCGTTTAACTCAAAACAAGGTTGTTTGAGTTCATATACTAGTGACCTTGATCTTTGGCCTTCCCCTGTAACCAAGAAGTCTGATTATTCTCTTAGTAGACTATCTATATCCTTGTATTAATGTGAACCCTTCAGCAAGTTCAGTCTAAATTGGATAAAACGGTGTGAGGCAAACTTTCTACGTCTATGTGACTTTAACGATTAACCTATTGTTCTAAAAATATATATGTCAGTCCCACAATTAATCCTTAATTCTTCCCGCTTTAGTCGAAGTCAGATTAAAACTTTTATTTATTTTTTTCCTGCACTGGCACGTGGGTCTACATTTAAAGCTGCCCTGTGACGATGGTATCTGACTGATTGTTATCAAAATCAAATCCCTTTCTTTCCTACCCTACCTTTAAGCCTTCCTCCAGGTTTGATCTAACTCTGTTTGAGCTGTGCTTGAAAGATCAAACTATGACTTACTGTTCTCAGTAACAGTAAGTCAACCTCTTGGCTGCCCCTAAATTGTTACTCTAAAGTTGGTAAGTTCCGATAAAAACTTGGCTATTTTATTCTCACATCAACAGAGACAGACACACATACACACAACCCTGAACGTATGTAAATGTAAAGCTATGATTTAGTCCACATACTACACACCAGGACCTGCAAAGGGAGTAATATTATTCAGCCACATTAGACTATGCTCTTCCCTCGTAGCTGCTGAAACCCCTGAGGGAGAGGAGACGTTGGGGGTACGTGTCATTCCAACTCACTACACATGTTACGTCATTTCAATTATTTGCTGTGTAGTGTACCATCAACCTACTGTCCACACCAAAATCCAAGTACTACAACACCTCAGTCACAGTGTGGAGAGAGAGTAATAGTAAGGTATCCAAGTTCTAAGTTGGTATTAGTGGAAACTACAATAAAATCGACACAATTAATCTCCAGAAATTGCTTAATCTCTCCCTCTACTTCAAAACAACACATTGGAGTTAATCTTCACCGACCTGAGAACCAGTACTCACCACTCTCACTACTCCAGTTAATGACATCGATAAGACGAAGTAAACACCTCACCAATCCTGCCATCTTAGAATTTCTCACAAGCAAAAATGGACTACCCAAACATACCATCCACTCAAATAACCCACATTTCAGCAGCTTCATTAGTAGATTATCAACCAGAAATGGGCTGAAGGGGTATTCACCGAAGATGTTTCCATCAGATGGGAAGACTGCTAGTCGTCCTCAAAGCTCATGATCACTACTTCTTCCAGGAAAATAAAATCACAAAATTTCCAGCTGACTCATCATTGATAACAAACAGTGTATCCTAGCCAAGGAACAGTATAATCCCAATCAACTGAAGATTCTTAAGAAACAAACAAGTAAATCAGTAAGTGGTTAGGAAACGTCAAGTAGCTCTTTGGCTTGAATCATCTCTTCAGTCAAGAGTTAATAATTATTTTGCTTCTATCTCCCACCAACTCCCCAAGCTAGATATAATTCATATTCCTGGCTATTAATATGTCCCTATAACTATTCAGGCAGTTCAGACACCCACTGATTTTCACACACTGAGATCCATTAGCATGAATAATATAAATTCAGTATCTTTAGCAACCCTTACCAGTGCCAGTAACATGAGAATTTGTTGTAGTCATCTAAGTCCTTTAATGATTCATAATAAATGCATCGCTCCAGCATTCAAAGAGTCTTACAGAATCGATGATGGCGTCTGCAGTTCCAAACACCATAAACTGAACAAGCTTGAACGATGTGAGGTTCAAATTCATCGCCCATTTTTTGTAAAAGAAAAGCTTCGTTATGGAGTGGGTCGTGACTCACAACACTTTCCTACTATTAAGTCATCCCACATACACAACGCCTCATTAGCTTCTTTCATTTCTTTTCACTAAACTCTGGAAAGAAGAGAAGTTGGTTATCACTACATTTGTAGACTTCACCTTAGTGTTTGACCTCACTGTTCGTACTACCATGACCAACAAAATAAAATATCTCTGGTACTGAAAGTGCATCATTCCCTAGATCACTGATTTTATGTTATTGACGCCAAGTTATATGACTGCAAGGGGCAATCTTCAGCTTCCTGCCTCTCAACAGTGAGGTGTCCCAGGATACTAAGATGGAACTCCTCATCTTCCTCACTCCTGTAAATGATGCCCTAAGTGACATGCAGCAGAAGTGGAAGTGCGTTGATGATTTCACTTTTGCTCAAACGATCAACATTGATCGTCCAAGTTATAGCAATCAGCACGATACCCTCAGTCTGACTGCTGACCTGCTCAGGAGAAGACGTGCTTTGCCAGCTATTCCCAAGCCCCTATTGAAGATGGCACCTGATCAACGATTCTCCTGCAACGTGTTCCAAAAAGTTTAAGTAGGTCCTTGATGGTGAAAGAGGAAGGTGGGTATACGTGTAGTGTATTTTGTAGGTTAGCAAGTATGTTTCATTAGGAAATTTGGAAAAACGGAGAGGAAATTAATGTGATACGAAACTGATTGAAAGGCTGGCAGAATGAACCTGATTTTTTTTTTTTTTTTTTTTATGCATGGAAGAAGGAACCAAAGGCCACGGGCCTGCATACTGTTCCTTCCAAGAAAAAACAAAAACAGTACAAAAGAGAGCCAAATTCAAGATCCGTTCAATTCGAGATGCCTGGACACACTGCGTTTGAAAGACTGGACATCATAGGAAGTAGGAAATAGACAGAGGAAGACAGTTCCAGAGTTGACCAGTTGCATAAATAAAAGACTGGGAGTAACGGTTAACTCTTGCATTAGAGAGTTGGACAGAAAAGGGATGAGAGTTTGTTGCTAGACGGGTACTACGTGGCCGTCGTAGAGGTGGAGGGATGCAAGCAGACAGTTCAGAGGAACAGTGACCATTGAAGTAGCGATAGAAGAGAGATAAAGATGCAACAGCGCGGCGAAGAGACAATGGTTGAAGGGAATCAGTAAGAGGAGGAGAGTTAATGAGACGAAAAGCCTTTGACTCCACCCTATTGAGAAGAGCTGCATGTGGAGAGCCTCCCCACACATGAGAGTTGTACTCCATACACGGGCGAATAAAACCCGTGTACAAGGTCAACAACTGTGCAGGGGTAAAGAAAGTACGGAATCGGCTTAGCACACCTAATCTCTTGGAAGCAGATTTCACAAGAGATGTAATATGTTCTTTCCAAGACAAATTCTGAGAGAATGAAACCCCAAGCATGTTCAAGGATGATGCAGGACATAACTGTTCATTATTAAACATTAGTGGGTAATCCTGAGGAAGATTTTGTCGGGTTGATAAGTGTAAAAACTGAGTTTTTGATGCATTGAAAATAACAAGATTATTTTTACCCCAGTCAGAGATACGAGCCAAATCAGACATTAGGTGTGCCATAGCCTCATCCCTCTTTTGTTGAAGCAACTGCTGAGATGGACGTTGCGGGAACCGAATGGAAAGGTGAAGGGTGGAATCATCAGCATATGAGTGGATAGGGTTAGATGTACAGCTTAGAAGGTCATTGATGAATAAAAGGAAGAGAGTAGGTGATAGGACAGAACCCTGAGGAACACCACTGTTGATAGGTCTAGGAGAGGAACGATGGCCGTCTACAACAGCGGCTATAGAACGACCAGAAAGGAAGCTAGAGATGAAGGCACAGATAGAAGGATAGAAACCGTAGGAGGGCAGTTTGGAAATTAAAGATTTATGCCAGACTCGATCGAAAGCCTTTGAGATGTCAAGTGCAATGACAAAGCTTTCGCCAAAGTCCCGAAGGGAGGATGACCAAGAGTCTGAAAGGCAGGTGAGAAGATCGCCAGTGGAGCGTCCCTGACGGAACCCATACTGACGATCAGAAAGAAGGCTGTGACAGGAAAGGTGCTTTAAAATTTTTCTGTTAAGAATTGACTCGAAAACTTTTGATACGCAGGATGTTAAAGCAATTGGACGATAGTTAGAGGGTTGGGAATGGTCACCCTTCTTTGGGACTGGCTGAATGAGAGCAAACTTCCAGCAAGAAGGAAAGGTACAAGTTGAGAGACAAAGGCGAAAGAGTTTACCTAGGCAGGGTGTAAGCACAGAAGCACAGTTTTTGAGGACAACAGGAGGGACTCCATCAGGACCGTATGCCTTTTTAGTATTGAGGCCAGTAATGGCAGAGAACACATCAGCTGAAGAAATTTTAATGTCAGACAATAGGAAGTCAGATTGGGGAAGTGATGGAGGAATAGCACCGGAATCGTCTAAGGTGGAATTGGAGGAGAAAGTCTGAGCAAAGAGATCTGCTTTATCAGTAGAAGAAATAGCTACAGAGCCATCAGAGTAGAAAAGAGGAGGGAAGGATGATGAGGTAAAGTTGTTAGAAAGGTTTTTGCCAGCTATTCCCAAGCCCCTATTGAAGATGGCACCTGATCAACGATTCTCCTGCAACGTGTTCCAAAAAGTTTAAGTAGGTCCTTGATGGTGAAAGAGGAAGGTGGGTATACGTGTAGTGTATTTTGTAGGTTAGCAAGTAGGTTAGCAAGTATGGAGAGTAATAAGGCACTGCATGCAAAGGAAGAAGCTGAAGTGCTAGGAAGGGTAGACGACTTATAAACTATGGTTGTTAAGGCTGAGACCAGGGTACATGATAGTGGTGGCTTCAAGCCATTCAAGGGAGGATTCAAGGCTAAGGTAAGTAACACTGATGTGAGTGTATCTTAGGAAAAGGTTTCAGATTCTAGAGGATGAGGTGCAAGATGGGCCTAGCCTCATACCGTACTTATCGGGGAGTTGTTCATCAGGAGTTTTGTACTGTTCTAAAAGGAAGCGTGTTTGCTTTCCTGGGTATACGATACAAAACGTGACTGAAAGAGTTCAAGACTTAGCTACACATCCGAGGACTCAGCCTTTGTTACTGTGGTACAGACTAATATTGTACTTCCAGACAAGACAGAGGAGATAATTAGGAAGAATACGGACCTAATAAGGAAGTCGACCAGCACAAATAGTCTATAGTTCCTACGTTTAAAATGGCTAATTTCGATTACGTGAGAAACGAAATTGCCATCACCAGCCGGATTATGTTACTACATGTGGATAGCATCGAAGAAATGTGGAAAATATTCAGTACTCATTAATGTCTATTGGACGGTTTGGGTGCTAATAAACCGGTTTGGATGTAGACGAACACTGAGAAAAAAATCATTGGTCGCAACAGAAGAGCATATAGGAACGTTAAGGAAATCACTATGACGATACCGAATATTTTAAATTACATTAACAATGTACGAATATTGTTCGGAAAACTAAACGAGACTACTAGACGAAAATTTCTCGTGAAGCAAAGTTATGTGATAAAAAAAAAAAAAAAATTATGTGTGTCGGCGATCTCGTACACGATAACCAAGTAATATCAACAATTCTGAATGGCTCCTTTCAAAGTTAATTCATAAAAGAAAATGGCATCAATATTCCCATCCACCAATCGATTTTAACAGGACCAGAAGATAAGTTATCAATCAACAAAGTGCCAGGACACAGTTAACTTTTTTTCAAAAAATTTACCCTAATAAATCAACAGGCCGAAACCAAATATCTCTTCACATACTGCGTGAATGTCACAGGCAGTTTGCCTTTCCTGTAATTAAAATATCCAGTAAATTATTAACTGAATGTAGGCCTAACATCAGTACTACAAAAAAAAATTGGAAAAAATGTTAGATATAAAATACCGTGTTCCTTTTCCGCCTACATTTCCAGAAATCTATTGATAAGGTTCCCCATTTAGGAACACTGGAAAACTAATGCCCACTGTCTCTCTAACAAGTTGTGTCCATGGACTGGTGATTGGTTAACGAATTGCAAGCAGCGTGTAATAATAAGTGGCAAATCTGCAGATTGGCTAGATGTGACAAGTGGAGTTCCTCATGGGTCAGTTCTTGGACCAGTTCTTTTCCCTTTTATATCAATAATCAAGAAAATGGACTCCATTCTAAGAAAATGAAATTTGCAGATGAAACGGAGATTGAAGGCAAAGTAATCACAAAACCACACTGAATCTATACATAATGGCATGCATAAGTTAATTAACTGGAGTGGAAAATGGAGACTGGAGGCAAAGTAATCACCAAACAACACTTTAAACTTGAGTGAAAAACGGCAAATGAAAATTTAATGTAGATAAATGAATGGCAATGCACTTCGGCAACAAAAACTTTAAATATGAGTACCGCATGTTCGATTCCCCATTGATGCATGGAATGGATGAGAAGCATTTAGGAGTTTTTCTCAGTGTCGACCTCAAGAAATCCCAACCGTGTACAGCAGCCAGTTACACGACAAAGAAAATCTTTGGCTTTATCTCAAGGAACTTTGATCATAAAAGGTCCGATGTAAATTCTAAGCTTTATACCCCATTAGTTTGACCACACATAGAATACTGTGGGCAACAATGGTCCCTGAATCTCATCGTAGACAAAGACAGACTCGAGAAAGTGCATCATTGAGCCATAAAAAAGATCCCATTGATGAACGACAAAGGAAACTAAAAATGTTTAAGAAGTGACAACTCAGAGGAGGGCTAATACAGGGAACCCCTGGTGCGACAAGGGGTGAATTGACCATCCCAGCCAAAAGTGCATGTGATGTGGCTCTCGAAGACCTGAACTTTTATATCCAAGTGGATATTCGCCGAAAAGAACGATAAAAATAAAACTGAGTATCCACTGAAAGAGAATTGTCGACGTAACCTCGATGGCTGACGGATATACTCAGAGGTCCATTTCAGTGTAGATGCAGGCCAATATCCACTCATGGAATGAACGGCGAGCTATATCATAACATCAAGAAATCATTTATTTTGTGTTGTATCATCGTTCTATCTATAAAAAAAAGTTATGATCAGCTGGAGCTTCAAAAACTTTGACGCACTTTTCCAGCACTTTTTGAGTTTGGTATGTTCGTCCTTTACAGTATTGCACCAGGGGGCCCATTTAGGTTTTTAAAATTCTGAACAAATTTGATGATGTTATGATAATTAGTTCGAAATAGAGAATGATACCGTGACTAAAAATAATTGAGAACAAACTCAAAAGTAAGTTAGGCAACACTAACATATGGAATAATTACTAAATTCGCGAAGTGGAACAAAGGAATAGGCTAACAAAAACAGTGGTCAGCGCAAAAAATATTGGTATACTCATAATTACTAATTTTGAACAATGAGTTAGCCAAAGTCGTGGCCAGGCGTAGGCTACACAATCAGACACGCTCAACCTTCGTTCCAGAAAGGTTTAGTGCTTCAGTGAACAATATTCTAAGCATCACTGAAACACTTTAGCTTCACATATTACTCTCTCAAGTAATATATATGCATTTTAAGAAATAGGCATGAAAGTTGCGCATAGTTGTTATTTGTAGTGTGTAGGCTAATGAATGCATGATACTATCTGACATTTTTACATCATTTTATTACTCTGTTTGTTATTTCAATGACCTATTTCTTGAGGCGAGCCTTTAACCGAGCTGTTGATAAGTGATAACGAAGAAATATTCACGACTGCCACAGCAGCTGGCATCCACACGACATATTCTAAGTATGCTTTATAATACTTATTGACAAAAAATTTTCATTACTTGCTGCTATGAACTATATGTTTTTTTTTCCTATTCATAACAGGCCTCGTTACCCTCCAGTGGGAATGGTTGGACTATTCCCACGCGACGTCTTAGCTGCATGCCCCCTCTGGTCAAAATGTGTGCCAGTTAATCCCGCTAATTCATAAATGATTAGTATATATGATGCCAATACCCACATATAGTGGCACATGCCTATTTACTTGATGGAAATTGCCCAATTGCAAACTGATTGAAGAAATGTCGGTCCCTGTCAATAAACACATTTTACTATATTATGGAAGTGAGACCATAAAAATATGGCAATATCAGAGGTATGAGGGGCAGAATGCTTCAGATCACCTGGTTACAGTTCTTTGCCCCGCCCAGTAGTGTAGAGACTGTGTTCGAATATGTGGCTCGTGTGTGGTTATACCACTGCCCACAACGCGTCTCTGGTCAGAGATTAGTAATCGTGAGTGTACATTTACAGTACGGCTAGACAAATATTTTGAGATTAGCTATAGGTTATAACTAGCTCAGTGTTGTATATTTCCCAGATGAAGTGTATGCTGATAACTGTGAGACGTTTGTTTAATACTGAGAACGCCCAACGGTAGTGTACGATCTTTCTTTTCAGACCTGTAAAGCACTAATTACACAGTGCATAGCCGTTCTTCTTCTGCCTCCCCTGTAGAATTCCCATGCTTGTTCTTTCTAACAAGTATCGTTTTTTTTTCTATCTGTTTTCCGCCGGTTTAACCGGATGGTGTAATGGAAGGGGAAGAGCCTTCCTCTTTTCGACCTTATTCACTTACATGTAGGTTTCAACTTAGTAGAGTTAACCTTTTTATCAACGCATAAGTTAGTCATGGGCCAAAAGGCTGCCTGTTATCTGTACTTCCTATGTTCTCTTTTGTACACCCTTCTCACCACCAACTGCCAGATAAGCATAACGATGCAGTTCTGCTTTAAGACCTCCTCAGCACATCCTCCCTACTACACTTGACTACTACACAGCAGAAATTCTTTATTCCAAGAACTTTTTGAAAATTATCCTCGGAGGTAAGCTTATTTAAGATGAACACAACAGCCTGATTACCAAATCAGCCTCTCGTTTCCTATACATATTTTGCTTACTGCTGTCCCTTGATTTACCCATGCCTGAATCCACAAAGTATTTATATTGTCCAAGCTGACTTATGCCCTGCCCACCTGGCCATCGAGCCGATTCATCACTCATTAATGTGGTTTTTGGTTCAGAAACGAGCCACTAATATAATCCTCAACACTGCTTACTCCATTTAAGATGATGCCCTCACCACCTTCCAGCTCACCACCATACGAACTCCTCACCCGCAAACTTTCAAATCCTTTGGGGAGAATTTAATTAACAACCGCCGGCATTACAACTTTCTGCCCTCTTTTGCATAGCCACCACAACGACCACTCCTAGCATCCAACATGCTGTTCCTAAAGCCAAGAGTAGTCCTACCTTAATACTGTACGACTTGTATACAAACGTTAACCATGATACGCACAGTACATTATTGCTGTTGTGTCATTTTTTACTTTTTATATGTAATAAGAATTTTTATTAGTTCGTTTCCATTTGTTTTCATTTATAATGGTCCCACTATTCTTGCATACATTGGTCTTGGTCACCTAGAGGCGACTTTCTCTAGCAGCCTCTATCCAGTTTCTTATTCCTGAGGTCATACTCTGTGACCTCCTCCCAGATCTTTTTCAGTTTGCCTCATCCAACCCTACTCGCAGTGTTCACACCTGTTACCCTCTTCACCCAGTTTTCATCCCTCTTCTCCTCCATATGCTCAAACCACCTTAATTTACTCATTCTCATCACAACAATAATAAATTCAAGCCCCATCCTTCCACTCAGCTCTTTATTTGTAATCAAATGCCTCTCTTAGCCTTTCAATCAAGGATGCTCTACACATCCACCTAATCATTAACATCTCTGTATGGTTGAACCTAAGAATATCCTGTACTGTCAAGTTCTAGCTACTGTACAGCATTGCACTCCTATCACATGGAGCATAGAACCCCTTATCATGGGGGAAGAGCCCTCCCAATGTAGTTGTTCCCCCTCCCCCACCTCCACAAAAAAAAAAAAAAAATCCTTCACACACTCCACTGACTCTCAGCAAGGTCAATCCTTTCCCGTTTCTCTG
>JAGKTI010002925.1:651-16124 GCA_018397915.1 Birgus latro
CCTGCTCGTCGAGCCGGTCGCTGTTTTTTTTTGCTGGAGACTGTACATCATGCATCTGACTTCGTACTGAAAATTGTAAAAAAAAAAAAAAAAAAGAATATACTCACGAGGCCTCAGAGTTTCCTGGCGGAGGAGGGATTAAAGTCCCCACTATCCGCCCATCTCTCGGTGACGACCCAGCGAGATGCCTGGAACCAGTGTCTAACTCATTTCTTCATTCTGCAACATTCGTGGCCTTTCCCCTAACTTTCTTTCTGTTGAGCACCACCTTTCCTCCTATAAACCTCACATTCTCTTCCAAACTGAGACTCAGCTGTTTGAGGCGACTGAGAGCAAACCTTTCTCTGTATCCTCCTTCATTCTCTATACTCATTTCAAAGCTAAATGTGGCTGTTGTGTATATGCACGCAACAACATAATTATCTTGCTTTCATGTTCCTGAACGTGAATCTTCTGAATTCACTACACTGAAGCTCTGGTTTTCCTGCCATTCTCTGAGTAAACATATCTGTGCTGTTTACTTATCTCCCAGTTCTAATAACTATGAAAAATTCTTCGACTATCTTACTTCTATGATGGAGCACATTCACTTCATTCCTCCTTTCTCTGAAATCTCTATTCTAAGAGATTTCAGTGTCCACCACCACATTTGGCTCTCCTCTCCTTTCACTGATCCACCTGGTGAACAAACCTACATCTTTTCTATGACCTAGAGCAGCTTGTACAGCACCCTGCCTGTACCCCTGACAACCTTGGAGAGGGCTCCATCATACCTGGCCTCTTCCGTACAACTAATCCTTCTGCTTATGCTGTTAATCTTTCCTCTCTGTTGCGCTCCTCCAGTGACAACCTTATCACCTCAACCTGTCCTATCATTCCAGCAAATCCAGTGGACCCTCCAAAATAGCGGTGGCTGTGGCACTTTGAAGGTACAGGTTGGGATGCCCTCAGGCAATATACTTCTTTGATTTTCCTTGGAATGATTATCTCTTCCATTGCCGAGAGCCATCTGAGCGTGCCTTGTGCATTATGGAAGTTATTCCCTGGGGCAGGGAAGCATACATTTCTTTCTTATATCCTTTGACTAATGCAAAGAAAAAACCTTACATAATCACGCATGTTCTAATGCTGTTTGTAGCAAGAAGGTCTACAAAAGGTACTTTAGCCAACCCATTCCTGAATCTCATCTCTTTTATTTTTCTGCCCAGAATCGTGCTAAGTCTGTTCTTCGCTCTGCTAAAAATAATTTCATTCATACTAAATGCTCTGACCTATCCAACATGAATTTTTCCTGCTCCTTCTTCCACCTTGCAAAAACCTTTCTAATAACTTTACCTCATCATCTTTCTCTTTTCCACTCTGATGGTTCTGTAGCTATTTCTTCTACTGATAAGACAGAACTCTATGATCAGACTTTTTCCTTCAATTCCACCCTGGACGATTTCAGGGCTGCTCCTCCATCACATCCCCTCTCTGACTTCCTCATGGCTGTCAATAAAATGTCATCAATTCTTGTATTTTCAGCCATCATTGGCCTCGGTAATAACAAGGCATATGGGCCCGATAGGGTCCCTCCTGTTGTCCTCAAAAACTGTGCTTCTGCGCTCACACCCAGTCTTGGTAAACTCTTTTGACTTTGTCTATCAACTTGTACCTTTCCTTCTAGTTGGAAGTTTGCCCTCATTCAGCCTGTCCCGAAGAAGAGTGACCATTCCCAGCCTTCTAACTATTGTCCAATTGCTTTAACATAATGTATTACAAATGTTTTCGAGTCTATTCTTTACAAAAAAAAATCTTTCCAATCACAACTTTCTTTCCGATCGTCAGTATGGGTTCCACCACGGATGCCCCATTGGTGATCTTCTCATATCTATCTTTCAGACTCCTGGTCACCCTCCTCTCGGGTCTTTGGCGAAAGCTTTGCTATTGCACTTGACATCTCAAAGCCTTTGGATCTAGTCCGGTATAAATCTTATTTTTCCAAGCTGCTGTATTACAGTTTCTATCCTTATGTCAGTGCATTCGTGGTTCTATAGCTGCTATTGTAGACGGCCACCATTCTTTTCCTACTGCTATCAATTGTGGTGTTCCTCAGGGCTCTATCCTATCACCAACTCTCTTTCTTTTATTCATCAATGACCTTCTAAGCTCCACATCTGACGTTATCCATTCATAAGCTCATGACCACCCTTCACCTTTTCATTAGCTTCCCGCAGCATTCATCTCAACAGTTATTTCAACAAACAAGGGATGAGGCTATGGCACACCTAATGTCTAACATGGTTCATATCTCTTTTTTGGGGGGTAAATATAACCTTGCTGTTTTTAATGGATCAAAACTTAGTTCTTACATCTATCAACCCTGCAAATTCTACGACAGGAGTATCCACAAATTTTTAACAATACCCAGCTCAGTCCTTCATCATTTTTAAATATACCTGGGATTTAATTCTCTTGGAATATATCTTGGAAAGAACAAATAATCTGCTTTAAAGAGACTGGGTATGTTAAGCCAACTCCGTTCCCTCTGTACCCCTACACAGTTGTTGACTTTATAAACGGGTTTTATTCGTCCCTGTGTAGAGTTCAACTCTCATGTGTGGGGAGACTCTCCACATGCAGCTCTTCTCAACAAGGTGGAGTCAAATGCTTTTCTCCTCATTAACTCTCCTCCTCTTACTGGCTCCCTTCAACCTCTGTATCATCGTGGCACTGTTCTATCACTATGTTATTTCTTGTTGCTACTTCAATGGTCACTGCTCCTCTGAACTCTGCTTGCACTCCTCCAACTTTAATGCAAGAGTTAACCGTTACTCCCAGTCATTCATTTATGAAACAGGTCAACTCTTAAACTGTCTCCCTCTGTATTTCGTATATACTGCCTATGATCTCCTGTCTTTCAAATGCAGTGCATCCAGGCATCTCGAAGTATTCCGATCTTGAACTTGGCACTCTGTTATCATTTCTGTTTCTTCCTGAAGGAAAAAATTTGCAGGCTCCCAGCCTTTGGTTCCTTCTTCATTGCATTAGAAAAAATATATGTAGTAGTATCCAGACAGACTCTTGGAATAATTATACAGATGAAGGAGAAATGCATTGTGATACAGGTGGACGCTTTTATGCAGTCACAGATAGAAACAATTGGGGTCACCCCTTGGTTATAAAAAACGTCCGTCAGCAACTTCCCTATCCCTCAAAAGGAGAATTTTGGGATGTAGGAGGAAGATATGTTTAGTCTGTATCCCATCGGATTCACATTTCAGATGAGCTGGGAGTTGTAGTTACTAGTACTTCTACTACTACTACTAGTTTGATCAGTGATCACACACACACACACACACACACACACACACACACACACACACACACACACACGCTTCTGTATCATATGCTGTCTCCATACCACCATACGTATCATCCAAATGCAAGTACTGCAGTGAAACTAAATATGAGTGCAGGTGTATTAATAAATGTAACTGTATGGTACATCTTAAGGACCTGGCAAGGAGGGGTTGGTAAAGGAGACTGTATAATGATCACCAAAAGCCGTGTCATTGATCAGGACCCGCTTCACCACCAATTGTTACTCAGACCCGTATTCTCGCTGGTTGAGGAAGCTCTCTAATACCTTTTCCTAAGCGATATATTTAACTTCTTGCTCTTACCAGTCCTGTTTTGTGTAGCATAAATCGTACCAATTTCGCCTTACTGTGCATAGATAACGTAAAAAAATAATAGTAACCACGCATACCCATAAAGATAAGGAAGCAGTAGTTTGGAGCTCCCCTAACCGACGAAAATCCAAGCCTTTATTACCAGACCTTCTGTTACTCACTACTGTAAAGCTCTGTGGATAATTTTGTTTCATATTAACTGTCTTTATTATTCTCTTCACTTATTCTTGTTCTTAGCGAGTTAAAATACAATGGTCAGGATCTGCCTTCCATAAGAAATGCAAATTAGGAGAGAATGAAAAACATGAAGGCAACGAATATTAATAATATTTTGAAACTGACGTAAATGCGCTGTTGCTCCAGAATTTTCGCTCCTCCTGCTGCCCATGTGTAACTCAATTATTATATTAGTTATGGTAATTATAACTAACAACTGGTAAAACTAAATTGTATAAGTAACCAAACCGATTATAGTGACGGTATGCAACCTTTCTCAGACTAATATAAGGTTACGGGTTGCTGAACGGCAGGAGGAGGAGCGGGACTTATGGAGACCGTAGTGTGTTTGAGTTAGTGCCAGAATAATATTACTATTCATTGTGTTCATCTTTTTCCACCCTCCGCCACTTTCTTTTATTGGGCGGGGGGGCGGGGGGTTATCCGGATTCTTATAAGTGACAGAATATACTGCAGAACTTATCCTGGTTTGTCAAGCACTTTACATCGCTGATTTATTATGAGCACACCAACCCTTGATATGTCATTACGGCTTTGTTCTGTGATGGCCCGGCCCAGGGGCCAGTCTAACAGAGTCAGTGTCACTGAGAGACTGGTCTGAAATTAGTCTTCCTAGAGCCTCCTGGATGGTTACAGGCACCTTCCTAGGATACCCCAAGATGATTAACATGGATTATTGTTATATTCACAAACATTCGTTTTAATACCTTTATATTCTTTAGTAATATTAAGATTGCTTCTTAAAATCACTCAAGAACATTTTAAAACCTCTTTGATCCTTTTTGCGCCAAGAGCCCAGGGTGTCTGGCAATAAACAGCTTGGCTCATTCCGTCTTAAAAAATAGGAGGAACGTGATACCAAATTCTTCACTATCTGAACACTTTTCAGCAATGATTGAAATTACCTGGAAAGCAGTTACTAGGACAGGACACTAATGAGTCACTTGAGATTTATTTTCATCTACTGGTATACGAGTTCACATTCTGAAGATGATGAGCAAACTATATGTTGAAAGTGAACTCATTCACGTTGCCTTCAAAGTGGAGGGGTTCGATATAACGTCAATCACCCCTTCACTATGAAATGTGTCCCCAGTTGAATGAAATAGGTTGTGGGTTGCCAGAGTAACTAATACATCGCAGTGAGTGGTTTAAGAGATATGCAGTGGTATCCTGCTCCCAAACAAGGAAAGTAATCCGCACTAATGCACACTGTACAAAACTGCTTAATAATTACAGTGTGATATATTGCAGATTTTTTTTTTACCTGCTCACAAGAATTCCTCCTGCCAGAAATG
Organism: Birgus latro; assembly: GCA_018397915.1. NCBI lineage: Eukaryota > Metazoa > Arthropoda > Malacostraca > Decapoda > Coenobitidae > Birgus > Birgus latro. The sequence continues at coordinate 5,861 of JAGKTI010002925.1, forward strand.
AGTCAGAAACATCCTCAGTTAAACTCCTTAAGTAAAATACGTAATCGAAAAATAAATAACAATAATCGTCAGGTGAGAGCAACACTGATATGATGAACACAAAGACCCCGCTGCAGGGGATCACATTGACGTGGTGGGGGGCTTGAAGCGTGGTTGGCGGTGCCACCTACTTTGGGGGCATGCCTACCTTTGTAGGGTTCGGCATTTGTCGGCCTCGTGGACCAAGCACCCCCTACATCACTAGCAGAGGAGGCCTGCTGGTGATGTTAGTCCCTGCCCACTTGCCATCTAGGGCGGGACTGTTGCCTCCCCAGGTGTTTGCCGTGCGTGGCGTCCCGTAATGCTGGGAGACGGGAGTCCTGGAGGTTGAGCGATGCTGTACGGTGCGCCCTGCAGGTAGCAAAACATCTCTTTGGTCCCTTATTCTGGCCAGACGGGCGGCCTGGTTGGGCCCGACCAGGTCAATCGGCTGGTCATGCGTTGGCTAGGGTCAAGTGGGCATTGGGGGACCTGGTGGCTCCTATCGTCCTGGAGTCACCCTTGCCCGGGTCCCCTGGTGGTTACCCGCGTATACTCTCCCGCTACCTCTGGGGTCACCAGTGGTGTTATCCCTGGCATACGACCTCCCCTTGTTGGGCTCCATGGTGGGTGGAGGAGTGGGGGAATGAATTTTGTGTTTTATGTATAGTGTCGCGCCCTCCCTGAATACAGCAATGATATTTACCTCGGGAATATTATCCTCCCTTATTTATTACTTTGGTAGCGTGAAACAATAGACACTGGCATGTGCGACTTCGATGTTCACTATTCATATATACTCAGAACTGGGAACTGGAAGAAATGAAATGATATGGCTTTTCTAGGTTTTAATTATCAAAAAGTTATCTACAAAATATTTACACACATAAAAATCATGAGGTATTTTTCCACCTCATTTCACTTCACTTAAAAGTTCCGTGCTGGATACCGTTTATTACCCCCGCACTTAATCATCTACACTTAATTCACTTAATTACTAACACTGTATTAATTAATTAAAGCACTCTTCTATTCAGGGCTTTAAAGTCAACCTTATATATTTAATCCTTTAAATACACACTAGTACTGTTATAACTAAAACACTCTCTTTTATTCACTTATTGAGATTATGTTACACTGTTACATTAGTATCTTATCACTTAATACAATAAACATATTTAAAAATTAAAATCTTCTCTCCTTCCATTTTCTTTCTAAGTAACTAGGAGCCTCTCTACTAATCCCGACAACGGGCAAATATTACCACTGTTCACAAGTTGTACCCGCGATTACACTAGCTTGTACTTCTACTTACTGTTAACAGAAGTACTTTCATTGTCTGCCGTTGGAACTCTACTTCCTCACGCTCGCAGCAGACTTCCTTTCGGCTTCACGGTTACGTGCTTCGTGACGTCTCGCTGCCCCGGGCTGATGTCTCCTCACCACGAAGTTACTTTGATCTCTGATACTGTATTGCCCTACACTACCCCGTCCTGGCCTCGAGGGTTGCCAATGTTCACCAGCAGTTCACATGGTTGCGAGGTGGGTGATGGCTCCACCCACTCATCCACCACCTTCATCCACACGTCATCCACGCGTCATCCATCGAAGAGGCTCGAGCAAATGCAGAAGTCAGCATGTTTCAATCGGTAGTAAATGCAGAGGTCAGCATGGGTTCCCTTCCTCTGCCTGACCTCTATCCTAACACCACTCCTCTTACTCTCTTTCTCTCTCCTACTTTCTCTTCAGCTTTCACTTACTTTCTCTCAACCTTCCTTCTTTACTCCACCTCCCTATACCTATTGTCCGCAGATATATGTGGAGCTAACATCAGGCTCCCTGTTCTTTCTCTTCTGTCCTTGTATCACCCTAAACTCACGTCCAGCAGGTGTACTCGTATCCACACCTGTTTCAGCTGTGTGTCTGCTTACATCTGCCTAAGGAGAGCCATGTCGGCTTCCCGACAATGGCTTGTTTTAATAATAATGTTGTTGACGACACGGCCTCTGTCCCAGGACATTCATCCGATTGCTCCAGCCTTATAGCCACTCTGGAGCCTTTCCAGGCCTCTGGTGACTTTCCTCCTTTGCCCCAGCGTCCAACTGGGACTAGGAGGAGGCCACGTCGGGTTGGTTTGGCTTTTGGGTTCGGCCCAGAATATACAGTGCAAGAGCATTACGCCAAGTACCTTGTGCTGAAACCCTCTGCGGGTGGTTCAGCACTAGATGTGGATATTTTTGAACTGTACTGAGCCATTGTTTCTGCTTGTGGTCGCGAACCTGTGATCTCCATCCAGGAGGATGGTAGCCTCCTTATTGAGGTGTCCTCCCCAGCAGAAAGTTCACGTCTCCAGGCTTTGACCTCAATATCTGCTACTAGTTTGTCTTGTGTCCCCCATGCCACATTTAACCAGCGCAAGGGGGTTATTTACTCTCGGGACCTCCTGCAATACCCAGAGGCCCGGTTATTGGAGGAACTTTGCTCCTCTGGAGTTGTAAGTGTTAACCGGGTAATGAAGAAAACTGATGGTGTTTTGACCCCAACTCCAACGCTGTTCCTGACATTTGACAGATTAACGCTGCCTGCTTCAGTGAAACTAGCTTGGCTCTCACTTCCGGTGAAGCCCTATGTCCCAAACCTGAAGAGATGTTTCCACTGTCAGGGGTATGGGCATGTTAGCCACTCTTGTTGCCGTGCACAGGCTGGCCTTCCTGGCATCTGTGTCTCTTGTGGTGGATCAAACCATGCCAGTGTCTGCCCAGGACCCCTTAAATGCTATCATTGTGGAGGTCCTCATGCCATCTCTGCGAAAAACAGTCCTAGGTACTGCCTGGAAAAAGAGATATTGTCCATACGTGCCCGTGAGAGGGTTTCATTTCCTGAAGCAAAGAGAAGAGCCCAGACATGCTTCTTCCAACCAGGGGTTACTTATGCTTCTGTCCTTTCTAGGACACCAGTGCATCACCCGTTATTTCAGAGGCAGCCTCGCCCCATTCCAGTACTCACTCCTTCAACTCATGCTGTGCATAATGCTGTCCCCACAGTTAGTACTGTTTGTGCTAGTAATGATTGCCTGACCACTACTCCGACTGTTTCCACCCCCACTTCGGTGGCCGACGGCTTGCTCACTTCTGTGGTTGTGGCAGACGTCCACGTTGACCAGACTCCTTCTCTTGTCGTAGCCAGTGTGCCCAAGGCTCCATCTGTATCTGGCAAACGTCATCGTAGTTCTTCAGAGTCTTCTGATCATGCAGACAGGCCACCTAAGGTCTCAGTTGTCGACACTTCTGTCGACACCCCTACTGTTCCCTCTGCCCAGAAGGAAGAGGGATCTAGCAATGTTACAACTGCAGCTGATGGTTCACCTCTGGCCCCATCTCCACCTGGAGATGTTCTTAGCCAGCCCATAGGTACCTTAGATCTGAATCACGGGATGGCCTCCTCTAATGATTCGAGTCCTGTGGACTCTACTTCCACTTCTGGAGCTTCTGGTGGGGGCAATGACCGTCCTCCACAGTCAAAGGTGGCCACCAAGCCGCCTTCCAAGCAAACTGGTCTGCCCACTCCAAGAAAGAGTGTGGTACAACTCACTTCCTTGTCCTCCCGTTTACTTTCGGCTGTTCGACAGAGAGTGAGGGGGGGCGAGACTGTCACGCCCCTCATCCTAATTCTTCCTTCACTATAGGAACTATGGCATTCTCAGCCAGTATAATACAATGGAACTGTCGAGGGTTGCGAGGTAATTGGGAGGAGCTGCGGACCCTCCTGACCTGTTCTACTATGTGTATATGTCTCCAGGAAACTCTTGTAGAGTTTGCCACCCCTCATGTACCGCCTGGGTACACTGCTTTCTACTCAGCACCAACCCAGGGTCCTGTCGGGGGTAGTGCCGTTTTGGTGAGAGCTGACATCCCGCATCGGCCAGTCCACCTCCGGTCTGACCTCCAGTGTGTAGCTGTACGATTGTATGCCCACCGCTGGTATACAGTATGTTCAGTTTATTTACCACCCAACACAGCAGTTGATAGGGTAGAACTTGAGAACCTTCTTGGCCAGTTACCTAAGCCCTTTCTTCTCTTGAGGGACTTCAATGGTTGCCACCCTTTGTGGGGTGACCGTCTTACTAACCAGCGTGGGAGTTTGTTGGCGTCCTTATTGGAGGATGAGGATCTTGCCCTGCTCAACACTGGGGCGTTTACACATTTTCATCCCAAAACGGGTTCATTTACAGCCATTGACTTCTCTATCTGCTCTCCTGACTGTCTTCTGGACTTTACCTGGGAGGTAGTGGAGGATCTCCATGGAAGTGACCACTTTCCCATCCTTCTCACTGCAGCAGTGCTAGTACCTGTTCTCGTTTACCGAGGTGGAGAGTGAATAAGGCAGACTGGTCCCTTTTCTCTTTTCTGATTCCTATTAATGTCTGAGTCGAAGACTTTCCACATATTGATGAGACTGTTTCATCCTTTACCTCCCTTCTGCATTCTGCCGCCCTTCATGCTGTTCCCAAAACTTCTGGCACGTATCGCTACCGACCTGTCCCGTGGTGGAATGAGGAATGCACCATAGCTGTACGTGCTAAGAACTTAGCTTTCTCCCGTTATCGAAGATGCAGGACGGAGCATAATCTTGTCGAGTTCAGAAGGGCACGGGCTAAGGCTCGTCGAGTACTGAAACAAGCTAAGCGGGATTCATGGATGGCATATGTGTCATCTGTTAACTCAAAGACACCAATGTCTCAGGAGTGGAAGAGGGTGCGAAAGATTTTGAGAAAGTTCAATCAAGGCAGGTCCCCTGTGCTGATGTTTAATGGTGAGCCTGTTGGTGAGCCTGCAGCTGTGGCCGATATTTTTGCGTCTGCCTTTGCGGCAGTCAGTCAAAGAGACACTACCTCACCAATTTTTGCCAGACGATGGGAGATAGAGGAGGCAAGGGTGTTGGACTTCCGTTCAGGGAGTGTGGAGTCCTACAACCTCCCATTTTCTTTTTGCGAACTCCAATCTGCCCTTTCCCTCTGTCATGACACCTCACCAGGGCCGGATGATATTCCTAACGCGATGCTCCGACACCTGGATAAGGATGCTTTGTCCTTTCTCCTCAGCCTTTTTAATAAAATCTGGAGGGAATCTTCTCTTCCCACCTCTTGGCGTGAGGCTATTGTTCTGCCGTTCCAGAAGCCGGGGAAGACAGGCAACAGTCCCTTGGAGTATCGACCAATTTCCTTAACATCCTGCTTGTGCAAACTATTTGAGAAAATGGTCAACACACGCCTAATGTATTTCCTAGAAAGGAATGAATGTCTCTCTCAATGTCAGTTTGGGTTTCGAAAATGTCGCTCAACAACTGATGCACTACTTCGCCTTGAGGCTGCAGCATGTGATGCCTTTGCTAGACGGCAACATCTGGTGTGCGTTTTCTTTGATCTTGAGAAAGCATACGACACTACATGGCGGTTTGGTATACTCCAACAACTCCATTCTTATGGCAGGCTTCCCCTATTTATACTAAATTTTCTGCGTGACCGTACATTCAGGGTTAGGGTTGGTGGCACCCTGTCTCCTTCATACCATCAGGAGGAAGGGGTGCCTCAAGAAAGTGTCCTCAGTGTGATCTTTTTTCCCGTAGCATTGGACGGTATTGTGTCCTCGTTCCCAGAAGGAGTGTCTGCCTCACTGTATGTTGACGATCTGGCTTTATGGTATGCAGCTTTCCGAATGTCCGTGGTTGAACGTCGCATGCAGCTCGCTGTAGATAGGGTCTCTCGGTGGGCCACCATGCACGGCTTCCGTTTCTCTCCAACAAAGACGGTGGCCTTACATTTCTGCCGTTTGAGAGGTGTTCACCCTGACCCAGACCTCCGGTTATATGGCCAGAGGGTGCGATGTGTGGACGAGACAAAGTTTCTTGGGCTCATTTTCGACAGGAGACTGACATGGGTACCTCATATCCGTTCATTACGAGTATCATGCTTCCGTGCTTTGTCCCTCCTACGAACCCTATCTCACTTGTCTTGGGGCGGGGACAGGACCAGCCTGCTCCGACTTTACCGCGCCTTAGTGAGGAGCAAATTGGACTATGGGTGTGTGGTATATTCTTCTGCTACTGAGGCCTGGCTGAAACCACTACATTCGGTTCATCATGCTGGTATTCGTCTGTCAACTGGGGCTTTCCGGTCTTCCCCTATAGAAAGTCTGTTGGTTGATGCAAACGAACCGCCACTGGATCTCCGCCGACAGTTCCTGGTGGCGCAGTGTTGGCACCGCCTTCACCGTCTTCCGAGCTCATTGAGTTGTCAGGCTGCCTCTGAGGTCGCTCTTTTCCCCTTTTATAACACCCATCCTCGCTATCCACACCCGTTTAGGTACAGAGTGAGGGTTGCCATGGGGGAGTTGGGTGTCCAGTCCTCCCCTGTTTGCCCTATGCGTATCCCCGAGTGGCTCCCTGGCTTCTCCCAGAAGTGCAACCATGTGATTACTTCCTCGAGAGGAAGGCATCTATTTCCTCACAGGCAGCTCTGTCTTATTTTTTGGAACATGTCTCTATTCACAGTGACTCAGTCCCTGTATATACGGATGGCTCTAGATCCCGAGCAGGGACAGGCTTTGGTGTAATTTTTCGTGATTTTAGCCGTGGTGGGAGTCTCCCTCCTTCTACATCTGTTTTTACTGCTGAGCTTACTGCCATATTAGTTGCGGTTGAAATGATTTTTAGCTTTCCTCCAGCTTCTTTACCATTTTTAGTGACTCAGCCAGTGCCTTACAAGCTTTGTCTCATGGCTTCCCGTCACATCCCCTAGTTTTAGCTGTCTTGGAATGGCTCTTCTTATTATGCAGGCGAGGATACTCTGTACAACTGTGTTGGGTCCCTGCACATGTAGGGGTCGTGGGCAATGAGCGAGCTGACTCTCTGGCTAGAGCTGCTGCCTCTCGTCCTTCCTCTCCAAGTTGTCGTGTCCCATCCGAGGATTTGTGTGCGGCCACTGTGGGGGCTGTCCGTTCCTGCTGGCAGAGGAGGTGGGATGCAGCAGGGGCGAACAAACTCCGCAGCATTCATCGGAACCTGGGTGATGGGGGATATGTGGGACTGTCCCTACAGTGGGAAACAGCTTTGGCTCGTCTTTGGATTGGCCACACTAGGCTGACTCATGGTTTTTTGATGGAGAGGGCGCCCCCTCCCTATTGTGATGACTGTCTGGTTCCTTTGACTGTGCGGCATCTCCTTGTTGAGTGCCCCAGTCTTGGGGACCTTCGTCTGCGGTACCTTTCTAGATGCCGAGCCAACAACGGTTCGTACCTTCTCTCCTCAGTGCTTGGGGAAGAGGCTTGTGTTATGGGGGGAAGTACTTTCTCCTTTGTGTTGCGTTCTGGCCTTCTCCGCAAGCTATAGAGCTTTACCATATTTTAGCTTGTGTTTTAATGATAATGTACTAGTTTTAACCCTTATCTTTCCATCATATTTTTAGTTTTTTAGTTTTGGTCGCTTTTACACTGTTGGTTTGTTTTAAGCATCGTTTTTCTTTGTTTTTTTATTATGCCTCTTATATATAGCCGGTTTGTTTTAAGCATCGATTTTCTCTTTGCTTTTTATTGTTATTATTATATATATTGATTTTCTTTTATTGTTTGTGTTCAGCGGCATATGACCTCTGCTGTTGCGCCACCATGTCGCATCTTCATTCATTCATTCATTCATGAACACAAAGAGATTTACACCCAGGATCGTATACATTTCTTTTTTATGCTAGGAAGAAGGAATCAAAGGCCAGGAGCCCGCAAATTGTTCCTTCCAAGAAAAAAAACAAAAGCTATACAAAGAAAGCCAAATTCAAGATTCGTTCATTTCGAGATGCCTAGACACACGGGGTTTGAAAGGCTGGAGATCGAAGGAAGTAGGAAATAAAGACAGAGGGACACAGTTCCAGAGTTAAGCTGTCGCATAAATGAAGGACTTGGAGTAACAGTTAACTCTTGCAATAGAGAGTTGGACAAAAAAGGGATTAGAGTTTGTTGTTAGACAGGTGCTACGCACCCGTCGTAGTGGTGGAGGGATGCAAACAGACAGTTTGGAGGGGCAGTGACTGTTTAAGTAACGATAGAAAAGAGATAAAGATGAAACAGTGCAGCAAAGAGACAGAGATTGAAGGGAGCCAGTAAGAGGAGGAGAGTTAATGAGACGAAAAGCCTTTGACTCCACTCAATTGAGAAGAGCTGTGTGTGGGGAGCCTCCCCACTCATGACAGTTGTACTCCATACAAGGGCGAATAAAACCCATGTATAAAGTCAACAACTGTACAGAGGTAAAGAAAGTACGGAGTCGGCTTAGTACACTCAATCTCTTGGAAGCAGATTTTACAAGACATGTAATATGTTCTTTCCAACATAAATCCCGAGAGAATGAAACCCCAAACATGTTCAAGGATGATGCAGGAATGAGCTGGATATTATTAAACATTAGTGGGTACTCCTGTGGAAGATTGCGTCGGGTTGATAGGTGTAGAAACTGAGTTTTTGATGCATTAAAAACAACAAGATTATTTTTACCCCAGTCGGAGATACGAACCAAGTCAGACTTTAGCTGTGCCATAGCCTCATCCCCTGTTTGCCGAAGTAACTGCTGAGATAGACGTTGCGAGAACCGAATGGAAAGGTGAAGGATGGAATCATCAGCGTACGAGTGGATAGGGTTAGATGTACAGCTTAGAAGGTCATTGATGAATAAAAGGAAGAGAGTTGGTGATAGGAAAGAGCCATGAGGAACACTACTGTTGATAGATCTAGGAGAAGAACGATGGCCGTCTACAACAGCGGCTATAGAACGACCAGAAAGGAAGCTATAGATGAAGGTGCAGATCGCAGGATGGAAGCCGTAAGAGGGCAATTTGGAAATTAAAGATTTATGCCAGACTCGATGGAAAGCCTTTGAGATATCAAGTGCAATGCCAAAGTCCCGAAAGGAGGATGACCAGGAGTCTGAAAGTTAGGTGAGAAGATCGGCCGTGGAGCGTCCCTGACGGAACCGATACTGACGATCAGAAAGAGGGTTGTGATAGTAAAGGTGCTTTAAAATTCTTCTCTTAAGAATTGACTCGAAAACTTTTGAGACACAGGATGTTAAAGCAACTGGACGATAGTTAAAGGGTTGGGAATGGTCAACCTTCTTTGGGACTGGCTGAATGAGAGCAAACTTTCAGCTAGAAGGAAAGGTACAAGTTGAAAGACAAAGGCGAAAGAGTTTACATAGACAGAATACTTTGTTTTTTAAGCAAACTTTTGCCTTATTTTTAAAAGCACAATGGCTGCGGTTTCTTGATATTCCTAAAGAGTTTTTAGTGTCTTGCACTCCATGATTCGCCACCAGTTTAGTCCTGTCACGTTCTTCTGTAACCACAAATCAAGACTGATCGAGGCACGAGACTCCAAAATATGTCCCGCGATTTTCGTGTTATATTTCGAGCCCCACAATTATTATGTAATGCCTTAACTTTGAGGGTAATTTAAGTATAAAATAAGTTAATATAAGTGTAGTATAAGTTAGTATAAGGGTAATCTAAGTTAGAATAAGTATAACATAATTGTAACTTTGAACCTGAGATATTATTTTCTCTACACAGTGGTTTGGTCAACCGTTAAATTCCATATTCAAATTTAATGTCTATCACTATTCATAGTGTGAACAAAACACTATTATTAGTGCAACCAAATCGAGCAACTACGTGAATGCGATCGACTTCATACATATGAATCAGTAGCTTTCGCAGCCGGTCCATATGACTACAAAAATTTACCAAGAGTTAACAATCAAGAAACTTTGTCTTCGGAGCTTGAATTTGAAATTTGTAATTCATTGTCAACCCCTTAACTGCAGGTCGTCACTTTCGTGACGGTCGGGTGCAATGGATCATACTGTGGGGCGTCACTTGAGTGACTCTGTGTTATTTTTAATTCCCCCGGGCTTTCAGGTGGTGACTTGTATCATCTATCAGCACTGCCAATGTCCAACAATAGTCAGAGCTGCTAATGTCATCAGTGCTCCCATCCATTGTTGACAATTTAGCCATTTTCCCCTATTCTAGACTCCCCTCCCTACCTCCCCTCCATTACCCTCTTGTTATGTCTGCTCAGCCGCTCTGCGCTAAGTAAATCTTCCCCGGATTTTCCCACTGTTTTCATCCATTGAAATGAGCCCTATGCCCTATTCTTATACAAAATAATATATATATATATATATATATATATATATATATATA
>JAGKTI010002925.1:30918-61955 GCA_018397915.1 Birgus latro
TTTTTTTTTTTTTTTTATGTGACCAACTCTGGGCATAGGCTTTACAGCCCGTTATCAAGGCCCAGTAGTCCTCCTACATCCATACACCTCCACATGTCACCACTTCGGCGCTAACACCCACCGTCCGTATTGAATACATGCTAGGGCTGTCTCATACAGGACTGGTGTATTGGTATTAGCGGGGGTACTTTTACGACATGTCGGCGGGTCGTTTGGTAGATCAGTAAAGTCTGCTTTTCAAGAAATTCAAATCCTTAAACTGTTCCCTGCCCCAGTGGGGATTCGAACCTGGGTCCATTAGGACTGCAGGCCAACTCTCTACCGATATATATATATTGGTCTATGGATCCTAATCACACTCCATCGTAGTGAGGGAAAAGAATTACAAATGATGATGATGATGATGAAAAACTTTGTGCATCCAAAATCCGGGCAGGCCTTCCATAAAATACCGTATTTATCCCCTGTCCGATGACGCCCTTTCAGTGTATTTGTGTTCTATTAAAATAAATCAAGCATCCTCCCCAGGCACCGGGCTGTGTTAGTAATAACGTATAGAAGACGTAACACTGAGGGACAGGGTTAACCTCAATCCGATGACGTCTTTTTCAAATTTATCTGGCAATCACGAAACAGTTTTACCGAAAGTACGAATGACATTTTTTGAAGAGTTCAACGAAGGTCATAACTAGTCTCTTAAATGCTGCATAAAAACGTCTTGATTATTAACCTGATTACTACGATGTCATAAGTTTATTGTTACCTCCAGAAAATAATATTATACCCAGGAAGAACTTCTCTTTTCAAGGGGTTCATTAAAGATTCCTCTGACCGCCCAGGTTCAGGTTTCAAGATTTTTTTTTTCTCCCAGCCTCAGTAAAATCGCCTGGGGATTTCAAGATCATATTATGAGAGATATCTATTCTTACATCTGGAAAACCAGAGTTCCTGTTTACTTATTAACTGCCATCATTTTCTGCTTTCGCAACTCCAGACAACTCTTTTCGCGATAGGATAAACTTTCCTGATTGGTGTCTGTATTCTCGTCGGTTAAGCAAGCACACTAACAGCTCTTCCTTGGCGATTTATTTTGCTTATCAGGATGGTCATTACTGTACTCTTCTATTCATTAAAATAATTGAAATGCTATCATTCACAGCACAGATTAAATACAAATTGATATTCACCAGCCTTGTCCAAAAATAAACTGCTGAGGAACAGGAGTTAGGAAGCTTCCTTACCTGACGAGAACGTGACCCTGGGAGAGTGAAATATAGTCTTCATTAACTTCACCTCTACTGCGGTCTCTCCCAAAATAATATTAACTGCCAGCAGGAAAACTAATTTAAGACGGTACCGTGATGAAATGTTTAAACGACTTGGGCCCGCATCTCGTTGGCTGAGGCAGCTCCTTAACATCTTTCTCTAGGCGATTGAATTTATATGTTATACCATACTGCCCTACATAAATACTTCCAGTATCGTCATACCCGAACAAATAACGCAAAAAAATATTAACCACTAATAACCATAACCAAATCGATAAGAAGAGGTGTTAGGGAGCGTCCAGAATACAAGCTTTAGATCTGTCTGTTAACAGCTCAAGGATGGTTAAGGTAGACAACTTTTATCCCAGTCTCAGTTTTTCCACAGGATACGACCCGCAGTATCAGTTTACATCCAGGTCCCTAATACAATGTTGGAAAACAAACTCAGGTTCTCCCAGTTGTGAACTGAATGTACTAACAAATGCACCACCAGCTGGCATGAAAAAATTAACAGTATTTCCGAACAGTTGTATCATTAAGAGCCACGAGTTAAATTAAGATGTTAGGCATCATAAGGCCGAATTAACCAACCACCGTTTTTTTTTTCTCATATGAGGCGTTGGCTAGGTGATATACTGAACATTTTGCTGCTCAGTTTTCCGTCTTCTGAGTCCTTCGCAGCAGAGTCAGAAAATATGAGTGGTCAGCGCGATAGGTAAAAAGAGAAAAACCTTTATTCTTAATCTTTTCTGTTCCTCTTGGTTTCTTGGTATATCTAATTCTGCTTGTGGGATGGAGCCACACCGTCGGCTGCCAAGTTCAGTAAGGGTTGTATCCATGTGTTAACCTGGCAGTCGACGGCATACCTTTATTTCACAGGCATTTTGAAGTCCAGTTTTGTGTGGATCATTTCGCCTGTGAAATGAATAACAGAATATCGATATCTGAGAGGATGTGTGGCCTAGCTCGCTGGTCGTTGCTTCATGGTTATTTTATAATTTCTGTTTCTTGTAACCTCCCTCTTTATTTATTGGTGAGATGATGATGATGAGAATAATGATGATGATTTTTTATAATGATTCCCAAGTCCAAATATGTTTGAAGCGTGAATTTAGGGCAACTTATGAGAGGTAATGAAGTCTGGTCGACATGTCGAAGCAAGTAAGTGATAAAACTTCATATGGGCGATAATGAAGGAAAAAAAAACTGTCAGGTAATGTACTGTACAATTGTGTTAAATGTTATTTATAGTATGAGGGAGGAGTGGATTCCTGACGGTCAGATCGTGAGATGGGTCCCAGCTGGATCACGGAATAAGTTAAGGAGTTGCATTTCTTTCTGAGTGTTTACTAAACTTTCACAGGACTAAGGGCATGTCATGTAATATACCCCCGTTAATTCCATTACATTCAAGCTAGAATGTTTGCGTACATATGATTCAGTATTAATGTCCAAGATGTGACATGTGATGGTGTGTTTCTCTCTGCCAAAGTGTCGTATGGACTGCTGAGTCTGTGTTCAAAGTAACATAATTTACTATCCCCTTACCTTTAATGGACTGGCTATTATATGAATTATAATCTCACTCTCATTATTTTATTAATTAATCACGATAAGTGTTCTCAATGTTGTGCTGTCTCTAGGAAAAGTAACACTATTGCTCTTGCAAATTGGTCTTCAAAAAGGTTGTGGGTACTGGGAGTGTGGATTCTTGGTATTCCTTTAGAAGTTTACACCCTTCACAATGACTCTATACAGGATCCCTATTGTCCCTAGTGCAGTGTACAGATGTCGTGTATGGGCAATATCTGCTTTATAAATCATACTGTTCTCTAAGGCTTTTCCTTTCATCGACTCCAGTCCTGTCTTGGACTCAGTTCTGTGCTATAATACATCACTATTGTTTTCACTAATATGGAGGACACCGTTCGTCTGATCTATTTTTCATTGGTTACTGGTTGCTTTCATATTCGACCCTTCAGTAATGTGGTGTTTTCTGTGTTTGTATTCCCTGTACCTTCAGGCGACGTTATTCATGGTAATCAAATCCCTCGTAGTGATTGTGTTAGCAGCAGTCTCCATCAAAATCGGGTTAGTAACACTAATCAATCTATACATTCACATCTTTTTCTTCTGCCCATATTTATAATGTATTTAGTAATGATTGGTTTCATTGCTTCATGCATATTAGTACAGCTGTATAGAACTGGAATAGTCAACATTCATGGTGCCATTCCTTTCTCAGTAACACTATAGCCCGTTTTCCCGTCGGTTAAGGAAGCTCCTTAACACCTCATCTAAGCGATTTATTTTGTATAATGTGGATGTATAAAATGTACCCATGTCAATGTAACATTTACCCATGTCAATGTGCCTATTCAAATGTGCCGCGCAGTCGCCGTCATGCTATGCGCCTGCGCGAGCAGGGAGAGAGCTTCTTCCACTTCAAGGCATGTGTGCGCCTCACCTCACCTCTTCACTTCCTTGTCTATCTCCTAGGGAAATAAAGATTCTACAGCAGGAAGACTACCTATTCTTCAACCCTGTGATTGCCCCCCATTGCATGCAGGACTTCAATCAACACATAATACCCCTTATTATCATCTAAGTCATTTAAGTAACTGAAATAGCTGCCTAATCATAAATGACATACAAATTGGTATCAACCACCTATATCCAAAATTACATCGCTAAGACAGAGGTGTTTGGGAGCTTCCTTATTCGATACGAATCCGGGCCTATGGCTGACAGGGGCCTTGTGAGAAGAGTGATGAGAGACTACCAAAGAAATAAGAAAATTAGAGGTAGAGGCAATGACGGAACAGGGATACCAAAGAGGAGATGGAATGATGGTGTGAAAGAGGCAGGGGCTTCGAAGTACAGAGTCTCGCACATCTAGGAGGAGGTGATGCGGGTATGGAGCAACACGGAGTGGAATGGACTGATATCTGGGGAGGAGAGAGAGTTGAGAGTCGCGGTCAATGATCTGTAGCCAAAGAGAGATGAAGTGACCGGAGTAATCGGTATAATAATCAACGGTGTCTAACTAGATATTTAAAGTTTATGTATGGTCAAGGAATAAACATGAGAAAAAAAAAAGGCAGAAATGATTTCCCACTGCAGACTGGATTATTGTCGACATTTCTGCGAATATGTTGACGACGAACTAACTACGTTCGCTTCTAACTACTTATGTTCGCTTCCAGTCTGTTATATTAATACTCATTGTATATAAAGCCAGTTACACGACAGCATAAACAATACACCAGAAATTTCACTGGGTTAAGATGATAATAACATCATATTTAAACTGTGTAATAGTATTTTGGCGACGTAGTGTAAAATTAATAATGCAGCCAACCGGTATTCCAGTGTGTGTGTGTGTGTGTGTGTGTGTGTGTGAGAGAGAGAGAGAGAGAGAGAGAGAGAGAGAGAGAGAGAGAGAGAGAGNTTTGGGGGAGGCGGTGGCCGGATCGGTAGAGAGTTGGCCTGCAGTCCTAATGGACCCAGGTTCGAATCCCCACTGGGGCAGGGAACAGTTTAAGGATTTGAATTTCTTGAAAAGCAGACTTTACTGATCTACCAGACGACCCGCCGACATGTCGTAAAAGTACCCCCGCTAATACCAATACACCAGTCCTGTATGAGACAGCCCTAGCATGTATTCAATACGGACGGTGGGTGTTAGCGCCGAAGTGGTGACATGTGGAGGTGTATGGATGTAGGAGGACTACTGGGCCTTGATAACGGGCTGTAAAGCCTATGCCCAGAGTTGGTCACAATATATATATATATATATATATAGAGAGAGAGAGAGAGAGAGAGAGAGAGAATGTTGCAACTGTACAAAAATCACAACACGAAGTATCAACACACCTCTTGAAGGGCATGGCAGGCCCTACCTTGTCTTCGTAAGGTTTCCAAACAGCAGAAACTTCCATCACTGGGATACCTTCCCTACTGAGTGTCTTCTCGATCATCTCACTTTTATACATCAGCGCCAGGCACAGAGCGACGACGCAGAACATGCTCTGCTCTGCCGCATTTTGCTTGGGCTGACATTTTGTTTTCCGGGATGAATAAACAACGTGACGAGAACAAAAACAGCACACTTACCTTAGAAATAACAGTAAATGCCTCCAAACATAATTGTTGTTATCTTTAGTGTATCAAGGCTTGATAATCAACAGCATGGTATTTGGAGAACTACTTTAGGCCCCATATCCATAGTCCAGCTCATGTATGATGCCATGTTAATGTAAATGAGCATAGTCTCATTTGTCCATCTAATTATGCTTGCTACAAAATTATGTGCATAGGAGGGATTGATAGATTATTCTTTGGTTAATTCATGCAAAAATATTAATGTAAAACACACAGCGGGACATGTCATTTATAATTCACTTTAAATCACACAAGTAAAACAGAACTACCAACAGGTAGGAATGCCTTCACGTAGCTGGAATGTGTGTGTGTGTGTGTGTGTGTGTGTGTGTGTGTGTGTGTGTGTGTGATAGATGAACGTAATTTCTTACTTCATATTCAAAGTATTTCGTAACAAAATATTTCATAAAAAATCAAGATCGTGTAAAGCAATACTCTTCTAACATGTCGGTCTGACACTAAGAATCGGTAATAGTTTGGGAGGTCGTGACATCAAGGTTTTCGTGCAAAATACAGTAATTGGCCAATTCAAAATCAAGTCGTCCACTTTGACTTTGTATCATATAGGCTGAATAAGATGTGAGTAATTACTACATTCAAAGCAGAAGAAAAAAAGATACAGAACGCTGTACTTTTTTTTCCCAGTATCAAATTTCATTACTGTTACTGAAGTAGTCCCAAGAAAAAAACGGTAGTGGAATACTGAAACATATTATGATCTTCCTGACCAAATATAGCTTTCGGTTATACAACGAACTACTTCTGGCCACTTCAACCCGTAGATAGTACAAATCGTTTAAGCATGCTTAATAATGCACACATTCACATACACAGCAAGCAGGAAGGTACGATCCATGACGGGAGCTCATTTTACTTTCGCGTTTTTCATCTCGAGGATATCTTTGTTTCAGTCACATTGAGAAGAATTACTGTACTCTCTCCCTTTGCCCTGCTACCATCATAGTCAGGTCTACCTACTTCTGCATTTCCTCTGTATCTTTCATAACTGCCCAATTACACATTTTTGCATCTCTTAAATTAAATCGCCCACCATCTACACACTGTGTGTAATGCTGTCTTCAGGTGACACTACACAAACAACCCAAATGGTTTCGTGTAGTGCAAACAACCGCATAAAGACCTGCCGGTCTACTGGTGAAAGTACTACGATCGGATGTGGCCGCCCGAGGAATGTTTGGAATTTGGGGGCAGGCGGTGGCCGAGACTGTGGACAAGTGGGCTGGAGTCCTAGTGGACCCAAGTTCGAATCCTGGCAGGGGCAGGGAACAGTATAACGATTTTAATTTCTTTGAAGCAGATTTTACTGATCTTCCATAAGACCCGCCGACATGTAAAAATAACCATGTTAATACCAGTGCTGTATGAGATAGCCTTAGCATGTATTAGTATGGACGGTGAGTGTTAGCGCCGAATTGTGTGGTATGTGGAAATGCATGGTACATAAAAGGACTGACGGGCTTCAGGAAACGGGCTGTGAAAACCATGCCCAGAATCACACACACACACACACACACACACACACACACACACACAATGCATACATAATATTGCTCAGGGGCGATAAAATGGTCACTCACGTTAAATGTCTGAACTAAGTAGCATGGCCCCGGTTCCCGAAGCTCCTGATGGGATAAAATTATTGCATGATAGACAGAAAGGCAGACAGACCTCTGAAACCACTGCCTGGAAACAACTGGCAGTTTTCAAAATGACCGCAAAGCCGTAGCTTAAATCGATCTGCACTGGCCTGAATGAACTTGATGAATCTGGTGCAAAATAAAGTTTTGGTATGTGACGACAGGGGAAGTGAAGCTAACCTAAATGAACCTCACTGAACTTCCGTTGACAGAAATGGCCTTGACCTAACCTTACTGAACTTAAACATATCTGACGAGTCTTATAGTGTTCAGAGTGTATAAAAGATGACCTTAGTATGATTGATTGAAGATGAAATACCCTAATTATTTCCAATTAACTTGAAATGATAGTTAAATTTTAGTAATGGGCTTAAAAGAACCAGACTTATATGACCATATGAAAGTTATTTATCCTTGATGCACCTTGATCGACGTATATGAGCATCGCTGAATCGGTTAAGCCGAGTGAAACTAAACTTTTCTGAGCTGTACTCACTTCCCTAATAATATACCAACTAATCATTCAGCAGTGGTAAAATGATAAAGTGTTGAGCTGCCCGTCAATAGTAAGTAAGCTTACTGACTGGGGTATGTAGCAGTTTGAAGTTTTCAGATTTCTGAAAATTAATCAAATTCGGCATCGCAGTAAAGATATAAACGTAAAGCTTGTAGAAGAAGACTGGGCCTGTGATCGAGTGTGAGGTAGAGTGGGTAGTGTCTGTATGGTACTGCCAGAACTATGAAAAAAAAATAATAATAATAATAAGGACAAAGTCTCGCCAACAGTGGATTTTTAAATATATGATAAACTACTGAGGAGTGGTTTTCAGGCTGAACAAGGTCAAGAAGCCCCCATGCACTGAGGAGTACTGAAAAGAACCAAATAGTGCAGATGTAACTACTTGCAAGGATATGGAATGGATAGCAGATATACTGTATATCTTTGAAAAGGGTTTGAAGAGAAAAGTTTTCCAAGCTAAAGTGTTTTATGGTGTTATTTTTGTTTAATGCTATCATTGATTCCTTGAGAGTTTCCTTATTGTTTCAACCTTCAGAGTTCTAGAAGTATATTACATTTTTTTTCGAGTATTTTTATAACGTACAGCGGGATCATGTTAGAAATTGTAACAAAAATTAACACATGAGGGGGCTCACAGAGAATAACGTAAAAGGATAGTAAACTCTAATGCAGGTAAACTGAATCTCGAGTTAAGAAATATACATTTTAGTAGTTAGAATAATACGGTTAAATATGGCTCATTAATAAAAGTTCTATGACATTAGCGTTCTGCCTCATCAAACCATGGCATGAAATACTTCCTTCATATTAACTTAACATGAACAGACGTGGAAACAACAGAAGAATAACCTCTTCATTGCTGAATTATACACCAGTATTCTAACGACTTGTATATGGAATATGGCATCATTGTCTGTCCGTAGGAATTACTACATTATATACAAACTTACGTCCATCTGTTCTGAATCATTTTTGTCCCTTGTCCTTCGGGGCATACTGACTTCAGCTAGTGTAGGGTGACGTAAAAAAGTACATTATGCGATTTTATCTACATCTCATCACACTTAAAAACCAATAACTGAATTAGGTCCAGCGAAAAAATTCTATGTTGTAATATACCAGTCAGTATATTAACGCCTTAACAAATTTCAAACTCGTAACTCACCGAGACACTATCGTAATACAGCCCCAAACCATCTCCGGGGGCATCGCTACCAGAGATTTAGAAACAGTGCATTAGTGCGCATTTGTCTGCTGTGAAATACATGCAGATGATGAAGCAATCTCTCCAGCACAAAGCCAACAGTACTCGGGACAACACTTGGCATATATAGCATGAGAAACATAATATGTGTGTAGACAGTGTGTCATATTAAGTGCAGTGGACAGGAACATCAGTAGTACATAGGTAGCAATATACACGGTACGACATAATGCAAGGAGTGGGAAAATGTAATTGATAAATCCTTTCAACCATAACGTAGCAACCTCTCACTATGAAAGATAATGGGGGTAACTGAACCAGCAGCCTCTTCGGCACAAGACCGTTGTATCCAGTACGAGACTGAAGAATGCGAGTATTAAATGTGTTTGATGGTGTGTAGCAGTGAATGACGAGCCCTAGATTCAGCACGAAATGCAAGAGGTTATTGTATATGAAACCTTTTACATAATGTCTGTAATCTCCCTCTGTGAAACAAAACTAAGTGAAGGACTTGCCAACCGCTTCCTGAAAAAGGACGGATAACCTAGGATAAGACCCAACACGACAAATATTAGAGGACATTGTATGTGTAAGATGGTCAGTGTGCATGAGCAAATGGACTCATTTTCTTCCCCGGTGAATATACACTAACACCTAGGATGGCACCTGGCTAGACGAGGGTAGTGTTTATGTGTGTGATATTGCATAGTAACAAATGAAATAGTACACCAAGGAAAAAGAAGTCGTAGAACAAACATTGGGTTCAACCAGAAAAGGAGGAGAAGAAATATCCTATTACCCAAATGTTAGCAGGCAGTGTCCTGCCTTGAAAGAGAAACTAGTTACTGACATAGCAGCTTCCCAAGGGCAAAGGCTACCAATCCGAGGACAAGACCCAACGCCAACAGCAATAGAGGACCCTGAATGTGTGTGATAGTCAGACTCCTCAGTGTGGCAGTGGGGGGCGGGGTTGTCTGAGATGCCGTCCAGTTCTTACCGTCTGCTGCGCGTCTCCCGCTGTTGTATCCGATGCCCACGAGCAGCAGCCTCTAGTGACTCTTTCGTCCACTGCTTGTACAAACCCGCCTCTTGAAACAGTTGTCGTATTCATCATCCTCGTCATCATCTCTTCATTGTCATAATCACACTCATGTTATTATTATTAGTAGTATTATTATCCATCCATGTATCCATCATCCAGTCCTATGCAGGCTCACGAGGAGCGTAGGAGGCCTGGGCTAGGCATGTTGGTCCTGACATTTAAGATGAGAGTGACCAGCCTCACTTATCCCTGAGTGGCACTAAGTATGCAATTAACCCCAACCACCCCTTGGACATAGACCTATACAAGCTCAATGCGATTGGAGCGCTTGAATTACCCACTGAACCAACAGGCACCATAATTTGGTTATATGGTTACCACCCAGCGTAGTAAATGGTTTCATGGTGTACAGGAAACCATTTGGCTTGTCACCCAGTGTAAAGTCACCCTTAGGCAGAAGGAAGAGGAAAGAGTGAAGGAAAGGCAGGTAAGGGAGTGAAAAGTCACCCGCAGGCAGAAATTGTAATTATTATTATTAATATTAATGTTTTTTTATCCCGGTTTTTAGTATTGTTGGAATTAATGCTGTTATTGTTTTTGTTATTGTTTTTATTTTTGTTACTGTTTTTGGTACTATTTTTATTACTGTTATTGTCTTTGTTATTGTTGTTTTTTATAATTGTTATTGCTTACTACTATTGTTGTTGGTTTTAGTGATATGATGATGGTGATTATAAACTGAACTGAATTATTTAAAATAGTATAGCGCCACAACTACAAGGTCATATTGCTCCGAAAATACGTATATAAATATATAAACATATGCGCACAAATATATACACATAGAACTATCCCAGGACACTGCAGTGAACATAAAAACAGGAAAACCTAAAAAAATTACACTAGATTATAAAAGGTGGAGGAGGCTCGCCTTCCTCAAGAAATTAACAATGTCAGATGAAAAGATGGAGGCTCCACCAAGCACGGAGGACAGATAGTAGGCGCCATCTGCCCCCCAGTGGCTGTGGAGGAACCTCCGACCCAGGTCCCCCAGACTCAGACACTCGACCAGCAAGTGCCAGGTGGTAAGTGGGACCAGGCAGTCATCACAATATGGCTGGAGCCCACAACACATCAGGAACCCATGGGTTATCTGGGTAGTTCCCAGTGCACGGTCTGGTCACAGCAGTTTCTAGCCATCTAGGCATGGAGGGGAGCACCCTATCGATAACCACCCTTCCAGTAACCTCCCTTAAATTATTGTCGCGAATAGCATCCCACCTTGCCTGCCAACAAGCCTGAACTGCAAACATGACAGAAGGAGTCATATCCGGGGCAGAAAGCGGTAGGTAGCAGGGGGTCGATGAAAACAAGCAGATTTAGCCAATGCATCATCCCTCTCACCAGTTACACCAATATGAGCAGGGACCCAACAAAACCCAACGAGATTACACCGCCGCTCAATCAGCTAAAGAAACACGAGGATGGTTAGGACCAATGAGTCAGTAGGGTTAAAACCTTCAAGGGCCAATATGGTGCCTTGAGAGTCACTAGAAATTGTAAAAGAAATGTCTTGATGAATTAAAAACAATTTTAGAGCTAAAATGATGGCAGACAATTGAACAGTAAAAACAGACGCATCAACAGGAAGACTCCCACCTCGTACAAAACTTGGAAATACCACCCCAAACCCAACGCCAGCATCTGACTTCCAACCATCCACATAAACTGAGACAATGGACTTGAAGCGGTGGTGTCTTCGCCATGGGTCCACCCCCCAGAGACCGTCGAAGCAGTGGAGGAGGACAGCATGGGAGCCAAAGCACCGCAAACCACACCCGGTCCCTCACGGGGCCCGAGAACCTGGGAGAGGCTTTGGTCACCTTGGCAAGTACCACATCTCTCAAAACAACACATACAACAACACTCTTTTCTACAACGAGAAATGACTCTCCGGCGGTCATTTCTCGAAGAATTCTTCTACCCGGTGACACTGAGAGCAATCCAGGACTCATGAACAAATACACTTATCCAGCATGCTCAAAACCTAACACTTCGAGCTGACAGACGAAGGGTTCAGTTCAGTGCAACTCTTGCAAGCACTGGACCCATTACACTTGCACAACACTTGCATCCAGAGGATGCTTCTTATGCTCCTTTCCCCCACCCACTAATCCCCACCCCTACCAACCCCTCTCCTATTTCCACCACACCTCAGCCTAACCCACCGATCCTTCCCACACCATCCAATCCCCCAACCTCTTCCATTCCGCCCCAATCTAATTCACCGTAACCCTTACCACTTCCCTTCCACCCCCACCTCCCCTCCCGTGCTGCAGTACCCAACACACACTGTACACACAACAAAAACATTCTTCAAATAAACGCATGTGGCATAAACACCAAATAACAAGAACTCACACAATTCATCAAACAACAAAACATACACATTGCTATCATACAAGAAACAAAACAACGCAGGACACACACAAAAAAATCTGCATTTCATAATTTCACCACCTTTAGACAAGAAGAGGCCGACGGTGGTGGCAGTGGACTCACCACCCTGGTACACCAATCCATCAACTTATCAGATACTAGTGCACACACAAAGTCACCTCTCCCCGTAAATGACACCAAAGCAGAAATATAATAAATTAAAATCTGCACTGGTAACAAAACACACATAACAATCACCAATACATACATTCCCCCCCAATCGTCCCCCACAGTACCACACAATTACTCTCCACAAATACACCACATCACGAACATACCCACATCATCCTGGGTGGTGATTTCAACGCCAAGGCGTCAGCCTGGCATGTCAACAACCCTGACACAGACAGAGGCCTGGTACTACAATCCCCCAAAAGACAATCTTTTCATCCTTAACAATCTCCATCAAAATACCCAGATCCCACAACAAGCTTTCTTAATCCCATCATCCCCAGACATCATATTTTGCTCCCAAAACCTTGCCCTCACAACATCCTGGAGAGTTGTTAAAGCCCTTGTCTCTGACCACCTCCCAATCATCATCACTACCAAAACTAGAATCACCCCAGCTGGCCACAGACACACGTACACTAATTATAAGAGAGCCAACTGGGAGTCCTTCACAACTGAAACAGAACAACACTTTGAAACATTAAACAGTAAATCCATCACAAACATCAACACTGCTGTGCACACTTTCAATACAATTATTCAAAATGCAGACAAAAGACACTTCCCTAGATGCAACAGAAAGAGGCACAACCCGAACATCACACCGGAAATTCAAGGCCTCATTAGTCAACACAACACACTACAACACTTCCCAACACCCCATACACAAGACACCACAGAACACTCAAATAAATAATAAAGTATCAGAATAGCAAAAACTAAATTCGAATAATTATCTCCAAACATTTGATCACCAAAAAAGCACCAGCAAACTCTACAAAACACAAAACAGCATCACACTTTCCAAAAGCAACACTACACAAGCACACACTACCATCACAAAACACCATACCCTGAAACAAACAAAAAGCAAACACTCTTATCAATCACTTTTCACATATTAGCCATCTAAACCCCGGAATGAATCAGGCATGCCAATACTACCGACTGAACCAGAGACGAAGCATTTCATATCTTTACCGACCCCACGGTGCCCATACTTTTTTTTTTTTTTACTGAAGGTACAAAAGGATATTAACAAGCCATATCCAAAAATAAATCGGTAAGGATGAGTTATTAGGAAGCTTCGTCACCTAATACAGGTCAGAGAGACAAGTATCTTCCCACAGACAGAAACACACCATCATCCCAAGGATTAAC
The DNA here is from genome assembly GCA_018397915.1 of Birgus latro. Taxonomy (NCBI): domain Eukaryota; kingdom Metazoa; phylum Arthropoda; class Malacostraca; order Decapoda; family Coenobitidae; genus Birgus; species Birgus latro. The sequence goes on from JAGKTI010002925.1 coordinate 44,606, forward strand.
GAATACGTGCGGGAAAAATCGAACCATCTGAAACACGCACTGGCACAGATTGGGTTTTTATTGTATTTCGCCAGATGTAATATTTCTTCATATGGAACAGGGAAAATTGTTCTTTCTTTTGCTGTACCAATTGCGATGCTACAGGCAAGTCGTTGGAGAGTATGTCCTTGTGTGCAAGTGTACAGCCATAAAGACTTATAGAGGGACAGGGTAATCTGCCACCAGAGGTCAGGTTAATCGTATACGTCCACCTCCCGACTCCCCCTCCTTACCCCCACCAGGATTTTGCCACCAGAGGGCCGGATATCAATAAATCATTGCTGTGTGCGGCTCATATTCCTGCTTTTTCCGCTGTTTTTGCCTTCCAACACCCTTCTGTCGTTGCAGGGAGCAACATAAAGGTCCAGTGCTCACTTCACCAGTGGTTGTGTTTTTTGGGTGTTTGGACTTAGCCTGTAGTTTGGGAGGAAAATTCAGTGCGGCAGACGGGGCCCCCTTGGTCGGGTTTTCTCGTTTCTGTGCATGGGCAGTATGACCTGTGTGAAGTCATGGACTTCCCCTGCTACCATTGGTCTATACTGTCGTGCTTGTGAAGCTGACGCCACGCTCACCCTGCTACCTGCCTAGGTGTGCAGCATCAGCATGGAGTATTCAGTTTCTGGCACTCTCGAGGATATTGAAGCTGATCTGGCACTGAGTGACGAGGATGAGATGTCTCAGAGTGATTGGCCACAGCTACCACAAAGCAGCAGCAATGTCTCGTTAGCTGGGGAAGTAGCTACTGAACCAGCACTATCTGTACTTGCTGCATCTCACCCAGTCGGCCAGGCATCTTCCTCTGCCAAGCGTCCTGTACATAACACCTCGGATAGCAACAGTGAGCCTTCATCCCCTGCTGCCAAATCCTCCAAGCGGCAAGACACTTCTCGTCCTCTGCAGGGAGAAACTGGCCTTGGATCAAACACTCCTCGTCCCCTGCAGCTTGATTATTCCCCCCAAGTTTCACCAATGCTTCCTGCCTCTACTCCTCCAGCATTCGCTTCCAGGGCTGACTACATCAAGCTTTTATTCAAAGACAACCCAACGGTGGACATCAAACTTCGATGGTTGTCTGAGGTAAACCATGCTTTTCACCTTGACCGCACCCAAGCGGAAGTTAAGATGTCTGCAATCACTTCCCGTTTTGTTTACATCTCCAGACGTCGCAAGGACATCATAGATAGCGTAACTAAAGGAGAGTTCCTAGCCCTTTCTTTGGAAATTCAAGACTCACCTGAGAGGCCCCGCAAGTTTCCTATTTACCTCCTTACACGTTATCCTGTCTGTACTGATCCCAACTTGGCCAAGGAGCTGCCAGGTATCTACTCAGCCCGACGTTTCTACCAGAATGGCACTCCTATCAACCGGCTGGTAGTCACCTGGAGCCTTCCTCACCCACCACCACCAACTGTCACCTTTAGCTTCCTTCCCTGCCTCCCACCTTGTGAGTTTCGCAAGATGAAGGACGAGCAACCGTGGTGCTTTCGATGCTGGGGCATTGGTCACATCTCCCGGTACTGTTCTGCACCAGAAAAGTGTGCATGGTGCTCTGGCCTTCACGACTCTCGGACATGTCCTCACCGACCCCCTCCACCACCTGCTTCTGATACAACCTCGATGCAACCCAACCCACCTCCAGATACCTTGCACTGGAAATGTCCTCGATGTCATCAGGAAGGAGTTAATGTGTGGCACGGCTGCATTAGACGTCGGGCTACCTCTGTCCCCGTTGCCAAGGATGGGGCACCACTAGCATCACCACCAACACCACTCCGCGCTGCTGCTCCCCCTGCCTCCACTATCGGTTTGGATTCAGCTGCAGTCACTGAACTTCGTGATGCTGTTGCCACTCTCAGGACTCGGATTACCTCATTCATGACACGTTTCAATGCAATAGAAGCCCGCATTGATGACTTGGTTAGCAAGCAAGCCACACTTGAGACAACATTAAATTCACTGGTTGAATCACAGCAAGTCATCATTAAGACTGTCACCACCCTTACGGAAAAGCTGGACTCCATTGTCACTTCCATTGGACGACTGACTGCTCGCCCCAGGGAGTCTTCCCCTCGTGGCACACCGCATAGCACTTCTCATGCCACCACCACTCCCTCATTTGACCTCCGCAAACATAATGGCAAAGTTCGGTAACATGGCACAACTGCATGTCATCTCTTGGAATGCCTGTGGTGTTACGAACCGGTCTAAACTTACTGCGCTCAAAGGATATGTACACAGTCGCCACCTAGATATCATTTTCATTCAGGAATCCTTTGTTGGTCGTGCTCATCTCGAGATAAAGGCACCCACTCTCAGTGGTTATATTTCTTATGTCCACCGAGTCAGTAATGGAATTGTCACGTATGTTCACTCCTCCATCCAGCACCGCTTCCTCCAAAGCTCTGTAAATGATGAGACAACCTTCCAGCTTCTTGAGGTCACCATTGGAAGCGGCACAGTTCGGGTATGCAATGTGTATTCTGCGCCAGGCAGGTGGAATACAGCTGCTCTTCCAGCTCCCACCATCCGTGGCATGATATACATGGGGGATTATAATGCCAGACACCCTGCTTTGGGGGACCTTTCTGCCACTGTTAACCGTAATGGGACTAAACTTCTTGAGTATATTCATCATAATCAGCTCACCCGCTGGGACATCGGTGGGGCCACACACTCTCGAGGAGGCACACTAGATCACATCCTTACATCCGGCCTCATGGTGTCCCAAGTCAGGTGTTCATCAATCCCTGCTCTCTTCTCTGATCATATTTCTCTCAGCCTTCATTATTCACTCCCTGCTACACCTTCTCCTGTACACAGACGTACTCGAATTGCAATCCCACCCAAGTACTGCCCTACATACGTCTCCTATATAACCAACCTTCTTCCCACGTTCAACCTTCAATGTCCCGAAAAGTTGTATTCATCACTTGTCAGCTCCACGCATGACTTCTACACCCATTATGTCAGCAGGCCACACATTACACGCCATCATGATGCCCACACCAGGACACTGGATAATCGTATCACTCAGGCAGAGAGGAAGGCAGTGGAAGACGGACTTGCCTTTCAAAGACGACCTTCCCCCGAGAGTCTCCATCGGTATCGATTGTCGAGGGAGGATCTAGTTGCTCTCCAGCATTGCGTTTATACTAAATCATGGCAGAAACTTACAGATGGCGTCAATCATCAAACGACTGTTGGTTCCATTTGGTGCCTTATCAACAAGGTTGTTAAGAAAAAGCCCCCTAGTGTCCACCACCACAGTCCAGCACAGTACCCACAGGATCTTGTAGACGCCTGGTCTGCACAGTCACGGGCTTGCACACTTCCTGCACACATACAGGACGCACTCTCCACCAAGAAAAACGTTCGTGCACTCCGTCTCACCGCCGCTTTACTGAGGACAGATGATGAGGATGGTGTGGCTATAACTGATGATGAATTGCAACGGGCCCTCGCCAGGGGTAGGGTAACGGCTCCAGGTGATGATGGGATCACTTTTTCTGTCCTCCGTGTCCTCCTGAAAGTTTCTGGCAATCCCCTTCTCCAGCTTTTCAACCTTTGCGTCCGTCTGGGATATGTGCCACAAGCCTGGACCCACAGTACAATCGTGCCTATTCCTAAACCTGGTACTGATAAATTCCGACCTGTTTCCCTCACCTCCTGCTTCAGTAAAGTATTAGAACGCATCCTTCTCACAAGACTCTTGTTTAGGATGCAGGGCAAGCTCTCGCCCCGATTGTACGGTTTTTTTACCACAGCGAGGGACACATCACTGCCTCATGGAGCTATACACCCTCCTGTCCCCCACCGGTATAGTGGCCTTCATTGATTTAAAGAATGCCTTTGATGTCGCCAACAGAGACATCATCCTCTACCAGCTGGTGGATTTTGGAGTTAAGGGAAACCTGCTGCGATGGATACGTGGTTACCTAACCAACAGATCCTCTCATGTTCTTTTTAAGGGCGCATACAGCACTGCTAAGGATTTTGAGCTTTGTACTCCACAAGGTGGTGTCCTTAGTCCTTTTTTGTTTAACATCCTTATACATCGCCTACTCACCCTCCTTCCTGACTTCCCTGGAATCACAATTACTTGCTATGCTGATGACATCTGCATTCACTCAAATTCCTCAGCAGATCTGCAGCGTTTCCTTCACTGGTTGCACGAGGCGGCTTCCAAATGTGGACTTATTATCTCACCAGAAAAGAGTAGAATCTTCACTTCCCGTCCAGCAAGAACACTACCTGTATTCTCTGTCGGAGATTGCGTTATTCCTCTATGCACGCAGTACCTTTATCTTGGGGCACCGGTACGGATTACTCCCTCCATTCCTGCAAGACAACGTGTGCATCCGATTGTTCAGGATCTGCTAACCCGGCTACAGCAGCGCCTAAAACCTCTCAAGTGGCTTACTAATTATGCAGCCGTGGTGTCTATTCCTGTAGCACGATCCATATACATAGCGTTCATTCGATCAGTTGTTGATTATCTCTCCCCTGCTCTTTGTCAACTTCCCAGAACAGCCTTACAACCTCTTGAGAAGTTCCAAAACGCAGTAATGAGACTTATCCTGGGCTGCCCTGGCTCAACCAGAATTGTCAAAATGGAACTTGAACTCAACCTATCACCACTTGTTGAGAGAATATACTCCATGGTGACGTACTTCAGCATTAAGTGCCTGCATTATCCTCACCTTTCTCCCCACTACCCTCACATCATTCGGACCTCTCTTGATCCCACTGCACCAAGACCTTTGCTTCGCAGTGGTGGCTGCACTCTAGTTAATACTGTTTGCTCATATGTCCGACAGCTAAACATCAACATACCAGTGCTTACTGACGAGGTGGACTGTGGCATTCCACCTTGGCAGACGCCTGTTCCTGCTGTCTCATACACTCCTGCCTCCAAGACTGACCTGCCTCAGCTTCAGAAACAGCTAGCTTTGGAGACTATCGCCAGGCTGTCATCTTCCCTCCCTTTGGCCCACCATATCTACACTGATGGCTCCCTGCAGGAGGATGGAAGTGCTGGTTGTGCAGTGTTTTCCCCAAGTCTGGATCCACCTCAAGGGGGCTGGTTGGGCCGTCGACTGCCAACCCCATCGAGCTCTACATATTGCAAACTACATGGACTCCGCGATGCAGTTACTTTATTAGTATGGACGAACAACAGCGGCTTGATCATCTGTGACTCACAGTCGGCCCTCCTTGCCCTCTCCTCTCCCAGGCCTGCATATCAACACATAGTTATGCAGATACTCCGTCAATTGGCCACTGCCCGCGATCGTTCGCTGGTGGTGCACTTTCTGTGGATTCCTTCTCATATTGATCTTGCAGCTAACAACACCGCTTACCTCATTGCAAGGACTGCCTGCGGACTGGATCTGCCTGCTGTGGATGCTACTAATGTCTTCCCCATTTGCTACAAGCAGATAATACGTAGAGCAGCCCGCTCCCCTATTCTCCACCGTAGAAATGCTGAGAAGAATCACAGTGTGTCTATCCAACATTATGACCACTTTCTACATCGGCCCCATAGATATCGTCGTAGTGGTCTTATGGTTCGTCGACATAACGCGGTGTGTGCCCGCCTCAGACTGGGATACCGACCTGTGTGGCAAGTGGCTGGGGTGGACAACGCACCTCGTTTCTCCTCCTGTAAGCTGTGTGACGCACCCAATGCCAACACCCTTGGCCACTATTGCCTGCAATGTCCACTTGCCACTGATTTAATACCACACGGACTCACATTAGTGGACACTTGTAAACATTTATTGGATGATGATAATCTAGATGTTATTCTCATGCGTCATCCACACTTTGGTGGGTGTTAATTTGTTTTAGCTAGACAGCGTGTCCTGCGTGGCACGAGTTCCCTTGTACTCACCTCACATATGCCCACATGGCACTGTAATAGGTTTGTCGCATTCGGGCGTAATAAATTAATCTAATCAATCTAAACCCCCACCGCGACAACCAATGTGTCAATCGACACAAGAGATAGTTCCCCACAGACCCAGACTTCGCACCTTTCACTTACAACCAGATGACACACATCATTAGCAACCTTAAGTACTCATCTGCCTGTGGACCAGACAACATAACCAACATAAACCTTAAAAACATTAGACCACAAGGCGTACAAGCACTCACCAACATATCAAACTACAGCTACTCACACAACATAATACCCAACATCTGGAAGCATGGCACTATCATCACTATCCCCAAACCCAACAAAGACCCCACGTTACCTTCCTCACACCGCCCCATCACACTCCTCTGCACCCTGCTCCAGAGTCACTGAACAACTGGTATTACAACTGTAGTCACAGCACATGACTCTGAGGTTGTCATTATCATACCCTGGCAATGTAGGCTACCATTCAAAAGTGCGTCCGATTTCGTATCATATTATACACGGATCATATTATTATGCACGAATATATTATACACGAATATTAGTATACACGAACATTATTATACACGAACATATTATACACAAATCACTTGCGTCTCATGTTAAACACGAAATGGGACGCATTTCTGAATGATAGGTTGCCAGTGTACGATAATGACAACCTCAGAGTCATGCGCTGCGAGTATAGTTAACCCTCACATCCCCCTAGCCCCATCAAAACATGATTTTAGGCTGCCACACTCCACAAACACTCTTCTTACAGACCTTACACAGAGAATTTTTGATTGTATCAATTCAGCCAGGCTACCACACAGAACACTCTTAGTCACACTAGACATTAGCAAAGCTTTTGATGCCATCCCCCGCCACAACCTCACAAACAAAATATTCAACATAAACATGCACAACAACACAGAAAGATGGCTGGCAAATTATTTAGCAGGCAGATGTGCACATGTGACATTCGCCAGTCAGTCATAGAACATCAGGAACTTCGCAAACGGCTTCCCCCAAGGATTTGTTTTCTTCCCTACTCTCTTTAACCTATACATGTACAACATACCCACACCCCACACACCACGAATACATACAGCTTCCTATGCGGATGACATAATTCACATGTACACACCAAAAAGCAAACACAGCCGCATGCATCTCCAGCCTTAGCTCAACACACTGCACGAATGGTTCACCACAAACAGACTCAAACAGCCCCAGCTAAACCTACAGTGACCCTTCTCACAAACTGGACAGCAGAACACAGTCACATTCCACACCTCACCATAAACAACACTCCCCTAACACACACACACACACACACACACACACACACACACACACACACACGCAAATCCTTGGTGTAACAAACATCAATTTCATTTAAACAACACATCACAAACATTAAAGATAAATTAGCACCAAGACTCAATGCATTAAGGTCACTTGGCCATACAACATTTGGACACAAAAAGAAACCACCACCACAGTCTATTAACAATATATACGTTACAGAACACGGCCCTAAAATAATCACAGACTTCACAGCTACTACATCCACAGACCACCTAAACCACGAAAACAAAGTCCTTAAAGTCAAGGATCAGCTAGACATGAGAGGCACCCAAATTCTCGCTGCAGCCTCCACAAACCCACACCATCCACTACACTACATGGCAGCACATCCACACACACCAAGGAACATCAAAACAGCACCCAACACACGATATCTTACACAAATACTGTCATCTCTTCCCCTTTGCCCACCTCAAACCAGCTTCCAGAAGCATATCCATATTCAAATCACTTGCAGTTTCATTCAGTCACTTAAAGACAACACACACCTTCATCCACGGTGTCCTAATATCCACCCCTCTGAATCCTACCCCTCTCATAAAGAAAGGGTCCATTTGGCCAGGCTGAGATGTGGGCATCATCCAGCCCTCTTGAGTTATCAGAAGAGGATGGGTGACTCCATCACTGATGCCTGACCAGGGGGCAACACAGCACCCCATACTATCAAGCACATTATGGAAGCCTGCATTGCACGCAATTGCCTGTGCCAACAACACAACATGCACTCATAAAGAGCTCTGTGAGAAAGCCCGGTCTCGGTCGTGGCCTTCCATAGGTCTCATGGGTCCTGATTTGTTCAGGTAATCCTTAAATGTCAGGAAATGCCGCCCACATCTTAACTCAAGGACTCCCGTCGACATGCCGGTACGTTGCAACATTTTGTCACGGTGACACCCATCGACGTACCCGTACGTTACACAATTGCAAGGTCAGTCATTTGCGCATTTTTCAAATTTCACGGGTGATTTTTGGTAGGCATATGTGGGAGACCTTCCTCTGTCTGCTGTCAAATGGGGATACTGCCTGGCCCCACTTAACCCCCCCTCTCCCTCCTCCCCCAAACACTTGGCAATTCAACTGTTAGCAGTGACCTGGCCAGTAAAGACATGTCACGTCACGGTCTCTCCAATGACGAAATTCACAGTGAAAGTGATTCCTGAGGTGAAGGACAAAGAAATAAAGAAGCTAGAGCAAGAAACAAACAGAAGTGATGTGGTGGTAATGTTGTAAAGGAAGGTGCCATATGTGGATGCGTTTGGCGACTGAACAATGCTTTTATTGCCTATATTGTTGTGCGAAGAACAATATAGTCTTGTACTACACATAAATTCGTACCAAATAAATAAATAAATACGTAATTTAAAGTGGTTTGAATTAGTTAACCCTCCCATAGTTCGTTTTTTAAGTAGCCAGTTACTCTGAGAGAGAACGAATAGCTAAGGCTGACTGTCACCTGTAGCAACAATTATAAGCTCAGAAGGGCGATTTCTCAATGAATTTTCAGTGTTTCTCACAAAAAAACGGAGGTTTGAGCCAAAAACAAAAATTCCGAAATTGCTCGGGACTGGGGTATGGTTGGAAATTGGTCGGAACGTAACGGTTTAAACTCCCACCACCACCAAAAGTAAGATATATATGGTGTCCACTTGGAATATTGTTCATTGACTTGAAAAAGCTTGTATAAAGAGAAACGCTCTCAATTAAATAAAGGTTTGTCTTCAGTATGGTGTTTATGTTACATTCTGTCGGCTTGTTGCCCCCTCTCTCACAACAACAGTCACCACATAATACACGTCTCGTATATAGAATGCAGTAGTAGTAGCTGTACCCTAAACATTCTGACCAAACAGCCCCGAGTCCCTCAGGAAGGCCATGGCCGAAACTGGGCTTTCCTGCAGAGCTCTCAAGGAGTGTATGTTGCGTTGTTGGCGTAGGTGATTGTGTGCAATGCAGTCTTCCATGATGTGATTAAAAGTATGGGGTGCTGTGTTACATCCTGGACAGGCATCAGCGACAGAGTCATCCAGCCTCTTCTGACAACTTAAGAGGGCTGGATGATGCCCACATCTCAGCCTGGCCAGGTGAACCCTGTCCTCACGAGGGAGATAGAATTCAGAAGGATGAATATCAGGAGGCTGTGCATGCAGCTGTATGTTGTCTTTAAGTGACTGAATGGAACGACTAGTGATTTGAGTATGAATACCTTCTGGAAGCTTGTCTGAGGCAGGTGGGGGGGAAGAGATGACAGTATTTGTGTATGATATCGTGTCCTGGGTGTTGTTTTGATGATCCTTGGTGTGTGTGGATGTGCTTCCATGTAGTGTAGTGGATGTTGTGGGTTTCTGGAGGCTATAGATAGAATTTGGGTGCCTCTCATGTCTAGATATCCTTGACTTTGAGGACTTTGGCTTCTTGGTGTAGATGGTCTGTAGGTGTAGTAGCTGTGCAGCTTGTGATTATTTTTAAGGCCTTCTTTTGTATGGTCTTAAGAGTGTTATAGTGTGTTTTAGTGAGGTTAGAAGCCCAAGCAGGGTTGCATAATTCATCACTGAACGTATATATTGTTTGTATACTATGGTGGTGGTTTCTTTGTTGTGTCCAAATGTTGTTGTATAGGCAACTGCCTTCAAGGCACTGAGTCTAGGTGTTATTTTATTTTTGATGTTTGTGATGTGTTGTTTAAATAACATTGATGTGTTGTATGTTACACAAGGATTTTGTGTGTGTGTGTGTGTGTGTGTGTGTGTGTGGTATGGGAGTGTTGTTTATGGTGAGGTGTGGAATGTGACTGTGTTCCACTTTCCAATTTGTGAGAAGGGTCACTGTAGATTTGGCTGGGGCTATTTTGAGCCTGTTTGTAGTGAACCACCCATGTAGTGTGCTGAGGTAAGGTTGGAGGATGTGTGCAGCTGTGTTTGCGTTTTGGTGTGTACATGTAAGTGTTATGCCGTCTGCATAGGAGGCTATGTGTATCTGTGGTGTGTGGGGTGTGGGTATGTCGTGCATTATAGGTTAAAGAGTGTAGGGGACAAAACAGATCATTGGGGGGGTGACATTTGTGAAGTTTCTGATGTTAGAAGACTGACCGGGAAAAGTTACACGTGTACATCTGCCTGCTAAGTAGTTTGCCAGCCATCTTTTTGTGTTATTGTGCATGTTTGTGTTGAATATTTGGTTTGTGAGGTTGTGACGTGGGATGGAATCAAAAGCCTTACTATTGTTTATTGTGACACGGAGTGTTCTGTATGGTGGCCTAGCTGAATTCATGCCATCAAAATCTCTTTGTGTAAGGTCTGTAATGAAGAGTGTTTGTGGAGTGTAGTGGCCTAAAACCATGTTGTGATGGGGCTAGAGGTGTGTGAGATGTAACTAGCTGTAGCACCACTCTTTCAGTGACTTTGGAAGGGGTGAAGAGAAGTGTGATGGGGCGGTGTGAGGAAGGTAACGTGGGGTCTTTGTTGAGTTTATGGATAGTGATGATAATGCCTTGCTTCCAGATGTTAAGTATAATGTTGTGCGAGTAGCTGTAGTTTGATATATTAGTGAGTGCTTGTATGCGTTGTGGTCCAAGGTGTTTAAGGTGTATTTTGCTTATGTTGTCAGGTCCACAGGCAGATGAGTACTTGAGATTGCTTATGAAGTACTTTGTCTGATTGTAAGTGAAAGGTGTGAAGTCTGGGTCTGTGGGGAACTGTCTCCTACGTCGGATGATGCGTCGATCGCCACGATGGGGGTTTATATGGCTGACATGTGAAAAGTGATTGATGAGAGTGTTTGCTTAGAGTTTGTTTGATGGTATGGTGTCTGTTGTTGTGATGGCAGCGTTTGATAGCGTAGTGTTGCTGTTGGAGAGTTTGATGCTGTTTAGTGTTTTGTAGAGTTTGCTGGTGTTTGTTTTGTGGTCAAGTGTTTGGAGATAATTATTCCAATTTAGTGTTTGCTGTTCTATGTTATTGTTTATTTGAGTGTTGAGTTCCTGTATTTGTTGTCCGGTGTCATGTGTATGGGGTGTTGGGGAGTGATATAGTGTGTCCCGTTGTCTGATGAGGCCTTTAATTTCTTGTGTGAAGCTGAGGTTGTGTCTTGTTCTGTTGCCTCTAGGGATGTGTCTTTTGTCTGCATTTTGTATAATTGTATTGAAAGTGTGCACAGCGGTGTTGATGTTTGTGATGGGTGTACTGTTTAACCCGCCGAGCCCCACCGACGTACGATGCACGTCACTACTTTTTTTTTCCGTGGACAGACCCACTCAAGTGCATCGTACGTCAGTAAGTTGCAAGTCCCATCGTTTGCACATTTTTCAAGATTCGCGGGTGATTTTTGGTAGGCATATGTGGGAGACTTTCCTCTACCCGGTGTCAAGCGGAGATACTGTCTGGCCCCACCTGACCCCCCCCCTTCTCCCCTCACTCGGCAATTCACCTGTTAGCAGTAACCTGGCCAGTAAAGATATGTTGCCCCACGGTCTTTCCAATCACGGTGAAAGTGATTCTTGAAGTGGAGGACAAAGAAACAAAGAAGCTACAGGGAGAAGCAAACAGAAGTGATGTGGTGGTAATGTCATAAAGGAAGATGCCATATGCTGGGGTTTTGGGTGAGTGGACAATGCTTTTATCACTTATATTATTGTGTGAAAACTAATATAGACTTGTACTACACATAAATTTGTACCAAATAAATAAATAAATATTCAATTTAAAGTGGCTTGAATTAGTTAACCCTCCCATAGTTCGTTTTCTTTAGTCAGGTGCCCTGAGAAAGAAGGAAAACGTAATGCTGAGTGACACCTGTAATCAGCTAAGGAGGGCGATTTCTCTGTGAATTTTCAGTGTTTCTCACCAAAAGTGGAGGTTTGAGCAAAAAAGAAAAAAAAATGAAAATCTTTCGGGTTCTGAGAGTGTGTTGCTTAAAAAATCGGTCGGGACTGGATGGGTTAATGTTTCAAAGTGTTCTGTTTCGGCTGTGAAAGCCTCCCAGCTGGCTCTCTTATAGTGTATGTGTGTCTGTGGCCAGCTGGGGTGATTCTGGTTTTGGAAGTGATGATGATCGGGAGGTGATCAGAGCCAAGGGTTCTGACCACTCTCCAGGATGTTGTGGGGGTGAGGTTTGGGGAGCAGAAGGTGATGTCTGATGTCTGGGGATGATGCGAAGAAGAGGGCTTGGTGTGGGATATGGGTATGCTGATTGGGATGATTGAGTATGAAAAGATGATCTGTTTGGGTTTGTATTGCCAGCCCTCTGTCTGTGTCAGGGTTGTTGACATACCAGACCGACGCCTTGGCGTTGAAATCATCACCCAGTGGTTATGTTAGTGATGTGGTGTATTTGTGGAGAGTAATTGTGTGGTACTGTGGGGAATGATGGGGGGGGGGAATGTATATGTTGGCAATTGTTGTGTGTAATTTGTTACCAGTGAGTATTTTAATTGACTGTACTTCTGTTGTTGTGTCATGTGGGGGTAGAAGTGATTTTGTGTGTGCACTGGTATCTGAAAAGTTGATGGATTTGTGTAGGAATTTACATAGGAATTTACATAGGAAAGCAAACAGCAACAGACTTTCTGGTCCTTTCGAGGCTGCTTGTTACAGAGAAGGCTATGACTACAAGATCTATCTCTACGTGCTGAAGGATAAGGATAGTAAATCAAGAAGGCTCCCACCGCCTCCAAACCCTCCAGGAAAAAAGTGAGAAAAAACACCATGCAGCATGGAAAAACTGACATGGAAATTTCATAGGAAATACTGGAAAGGAAAGGTCACACTCTATACTACTTTCTGTAAGCTACCTGTCTGAGTAACCTGAAAGAGAAAGTAATCAAATAAAATAATAGCTACGGTATGACACTATAAACGGGTTCATTGAGTTCATGGAGCGTCTGTAGGCATAAAAACATGAATACGGTAATCCCATTGCCTCAGTTGGACTCTGCGGTAATTCAAAAGATACAGATACACGTGAATATAGCTACTTAACCCCTTGGTCTCAGTTGGACTCTGCAGGAATTAAAAAATTACAGATACACATAAATACAGTAATCCCGTGGTCTCAGTTTGACTCTGAGGGAAGAAACTTATAACATTATCATCAAAGCTACAAAAGTAAGTTATTTGGACAGAAAAAGAGTCAGCTGGGGATTCTCGTGCAAATACTTGTCTATTTTGTTGTTGAATGTCTTAACTGAGATACTGTTCACGGTATCTGAGGGTAATCTGTTCCAGATATTTACAACTCTGTTGAAGAAGAAGTATTTTGTTTCATGGGATTGGAAACGCTTTCCCATAATTTTGCAGCCGTTACTTCTAGTGTGTCTTGACCGTTCTATTTCAAAATATTTATTCATGTCTAAGTTGTCATATCCCTTCATGATTTTGAACACTTCAATAAGATCACCTCTTAACCTGCGCTTCGTTAGGCTAAATAGTTTAAGTTCCTCGAGGCGTTCCTCATATGGTTTATTTCTAAGTCATGGTATCATTTTTGTGATTCTTCGCTGTATTTTCTCTAATTTTTCTATATCCTTTCTGTAGTACGGAGACCAGAATTGCCCACAATACTCAAGATGGGGGCGCACTAGCGAGCTGTACAAGGCAAGTATGACTTTTTCCGATTTAAATTCAAAAATTCTTCCAATAAAACCCACCAGCTTGTTTGCAATTTTAACCGCCTCGGTACACTGCTTACTCGGCTTTAGGTCATTTGATATTATCACACCAAGATCCTTTTCATTGTCTGTACTTGATAACAGGACATTATTCATTCTGTAATTCGCATGGACGTTGTTACTTCCAATATGAAGTACTTTGCATTTTTCTGTGTTGAATTTCATTTGCCATTTTTCTGTCCAGCTTGTTAAAGTATTAAGGTCATTTTGTAACTGTTGCCACTGAAATTTTGAACTTACTTGACTGGTTATTTTAGTACAGTATCATCTGCAAATTTGGATATTTTACAATTTAGACCCTCGTCAATATCGTTTATATAGATAATAAAAAGTATCGGTCCAAGTACCGAGCCTTTGGGAACGCCGCTAATCACATTATGCCATTTAGGTTCCTTTCCGTTTATCACAACTCGCTGTTTTCGGTCTGAAAGCCAGTCTTGTAACCATTTCTGCGTATTCCCTTTTATACCATGTGCTTCTATTTTGCTCATGAAACGCTTGTGGGGGACAGTGTCAAATGCTTCCTAAAAGTCAAGGTAAATTATATCTACTGCTCTTGAGCCATCATATGATTTGTAAACATCATGGAAGAAGTCCAGTAAGTTAGTTAAGCATGAACGACGTTGTCTGAATCCATGCTGTGAGTCTTTAATTATATTATTTACTTCTAAATAGTTAACTATTTTATCTCTTATGATTTTTTCCATTAACTTGCACACTATTGATGTTAAGCTAATTGGTCTGTAATTTCCTGGGTGTGACTTATTTCCTTCTTTGAAAATTGGTGTTATATTTGCTAGTTTCCATTCGCAAGGAACTTTCCCAGCACTTAATGATTTATTGAATAAGACAGAGAGTGGCAGCAGTAACTCATTCTTTGCTTCTCTGAGAATTTTCGGTGATATTTTATCAGGGCCAGGGGTTTTGTTTATGTTCGTACTATTTATGACTGCAAGGACATCGCTATGATAGATAGTATAGTTGCTAAGGACTGTGCTATTTGCTTGGTTTGTGGGTACCATTTGGTTTCTGGTGGTGTTTTCTACCGTAAAAACAGACGCAAAGTACTCGTTTAGAATGTTTGCCATTTCAACCTCATTTTCTGTGTGTTTGCCATTATTCATTTCTAGAGGGCCTATTGATGTAGTCATTACCTTTTTCTTTCTAATGTAACTGTAAAATTCTTTAGGGTTTGATTTGCATGTATTAGCAATGTGGATCTCCAGTGCTCTTTTGCTCTGTTTGATAAGTCTCTTCGATGTGCGGCGTAGGTTTTCGTACTGTAATTTATCATCATTATTTTGTGTAGTTTTATATTTATGGTATGCCTGTTTTTTGGCTATTAAGTTACTTTTAATTTCACTGGACCACCACTTTGGTTTACTATTACCAGCTGGACGCCTGTTACGTAGTGGTACACATGACTTTACCGCTTCATTAAATTATTTGGTGAATATTTCCCATGTTTGGTTTATGTCATCTGTTTCAGACATTTGATTCCAGTCTGTAGATGCAAGTAACTCTCTGAGTCTGGTGAAATCTGCTCTACGATAGTCTTGGACCTTGCTTTCTGTTTCTTTCACTTTTTCAGAAGTAATATTAAATTGTATAATTCGATGAGCACTGGAACTAAACTCGGGTCCAATTTCAGCGTTGTTGACTAGGTTATCATTTGTAGTTAAGATGATGTCTAGGATATTGTTACCTCTCGTTGGGTATTCTACATGTTTGGAAAGGGAGGTTTCTTGAAGATTCATGTAAAGCTCTTGTCCAGAGTGCACAGTTAGCGGTTCAACCCACATTGTTACCGGTAGATTAAAGTCTCCAAAAATTACACTGTCCTCTTCACAACAAATTTCCGCAATTTGATCATAAAGTTTTTCATCTGTGTCCGCTGACTGTGCTGGAGGGTGATAGATGAGACGTATGTTTATTTTGTGCGATTTAATACTCAGCTAAACGTAACTATGTTGGTAATACTGGGTTTGAATAGCACAAGGGGGTGTAGACTAGTTTTCATGTATAGTAAAACACCGCCACCAGCTCGGTGAGGTTGCTCACAGCTAAAAATATTGTACCCTGTTAATGAGTTAACAGGGTGATGAGGTCCGGTCTTGTTGTGAAATTATGAAATGTAGGTGTTTTTTGTGTTGTGCATAGTTTTGTTTCTTGTATGATGGCAATGTGTATGTTGTGTTGTTTGATGAATTGTGTGTTCTTTTTTTTTGTGTATATGCCATCTATATTTAATTGGAGGTTTTTTATGTTATGTGTGCGATGTGACTTGGGTGCTGCAGCATGGAGGGGAGGTGGTGGTGTAGGTGGAGGGGAAGGAGTAGGAGAAGGTTGTGATGGAGGTAAGGGTTGGGGTGGATTAGGTTGGGGTCGAATGGGAGGGGTTTGGGGATTGGATTGTGTGGGAAGGATTGGTGGGTTAGTCTAAGGAGGTGTGGGGGAAGTAGGAGTAGGGTTGGTGAGAGGCTTAGTGAGTGGGGGGAAGGAGCATATGGAGCAGGTCCAGGTGTTTGTGTAGTGTTTTCTGGATTCAAGTGTTGTGCAGGTGTAATGGGTCTAGTTCTTGCAGGAATTGCACTGTACTGAACCCTTTATCTGTCGGCTCGACGTGATAGGTTTTGAGCATGTTGGACATAAGTATTTGTAGGTGGGTCCAGGGTTGCTCTCAATGTCCCTGGGCAGAAGAAGTAGTCGGGAAATGACCACCAGGGAGTCATATCTCGGTTTAGAAAAAACGGTATTGTTGTGTGTGATGCGTGGAGAGATGTGGTACTTGTCTTGGCAACCGAAGCCATTCCCAGGTTCTCGGGTCCCGTGATGGGCCGGGGAAGGTGGATTGCGGTTGTTTGGCCCCCATGCTGTCCTCCTCTTCTCTTTGACAAGCTCTCGGGGGTAGACCCACGGCGAAGATGCCATTGCTCCAGGTGTAGGAGATCTTGCGATCAGCACCCCACTGGGTGTGGGTCTGTTCTGTTATGGACTAGGTATATAAATTTATCCCAGAAGGATCTCCAACTTTGCTCCCCATCAAACTCTGGGAGAGTAATTTAGACTTTACTCCGCAGTTCCACAACCTGAGTTTCTGCGGTGGTATTAGCTAATTTTGTTTCAAGCAACTTGTGATTGTTTAATATTCCTCTTAGTTTCTTTCATATTTCGTAGTCTCTGATTCCAACTGATCGTTTTTAACTTCCTTCACAAAGGCTGCTTTTTAAATAGTAAAACTTTCTTCATACTTAGTCATCTGTCTTTTAATATATTCAAAAGACTACTTAATTTCTACTTTGGCAGTGGTATTTCCTCTAATATTTCCTTACCATAGTTTATAGCTCTTGTGACCCACCCTGCCTTACCAC
>JAGKTI010002926.1:5840-23215 GCA_018397915.1 Birgus latro
ATTATTTTTATTTTTTTTTTTTTTTTTTTTTTTTTTTTTGTCCAACTCTGGGCACAGGCTTCATAGCCTGCTATCAAGGCCCAGCAGTCCTCCTACATACCATACACCTCTACATGTCACCACTTCGGCACTAACACCCACCGTCCATGTTGAATACAGGCTAGGGCTGTCTCATACAGGACTGGTGTATAGGTATTAGCGGGGGTATTTTTACGACATGTCAGCAGGTCTTCTGGTAGATCAGTAAGCTTAATTTGACGAAATTCAAATCCTTAAACTTTTCCCTGCACCAGCGAGGATTTGAACCTGGGTCCGGTAGGACTGCAAGCCAACTCTCTACCGATCGAGCCACCGCCTCCCCCATGGCTGATGCATGCAAGCATATATCCTTTATAAATGAAACGAAACAAATGAATCTGTATCTATAGTAAGTTGAACTAAAATATTTCATTGGGTAGGTGTGTCCTACAGTTTCCAAGACAATGATGTACATTTGAAGACATTCTGCAGTAGCCGCTAAATTGACCACATTGCCACAGCGTACTTGACACAGCTGTCGTGTCAGCCTGGCACTGAAGAGGGACACTTTCACACAGTGGCACTGATATGCTGTACTGTCAGAGCTGCTTGGTCGTACAGACATCAGCTCCCCTAACCCCTGTAAGGAAGATGGTAGACTGGTGGAGAAGGGCATGTTCAGATGATCCTGGTGCTACAGCAATGACAACAATTTTGTAAGCCTGTGTCGGCTGACCAGTGTAGAGGAAGATGAATACATTTTTGCCTGAGTCAGAGATCGTTAACCCCTTAACAGCGGGCGTGTCGGCCGGTTCTTGCACGTCTCGCAGGGTTATCTGCGCTCCGACTGACTTTCTATAAATACAGTATTTGTCAAAAATCTGTTATTAGTCCTAGAATATTTTAATTAAATATGCTTATGGCACATACCTTCAGCTTTCTCGTGGGATGTTTGTTGAGCCTTAATCGACTACCGTAGGACTTGTGGAGACTTCTGAAGTTGGGTAACGAAGTCTCCACTTTACACCTCCCGACATCCCTTAATATATATATATATATATTTTTTTTAACGCAATGAAGAAGGAACCAAAGGCCATGGGCCCGCAAACTGTTCCTTCTAAGAACAAACAAAAACAATACAAAAAGAGAGCCAAATTCAAGATCCACTGCCTGATATTATCACTAGAAACACTATTCAATGATTTCCAAGTAGTTTGGAATACATACTCAAAAAAAAAAAAAACACTGTGATAGCAGTGTAAAATACGAGCACGTACGAGCCTCCCACTCGCGCTAGTTCGCCGCTCGTATTCTGTCATTTCTTATTCATATACACACTCACACTTTATTATTTCTAGTACTTTATTACACTTATATATATCTACAGTATTTATTGATAAGTTTCCTTCAGTAATAGTAGTTTATTTTTGCTCCAGCCATTCACTTTCTCGTTCAGTAAACTATGTAAAGAGCGAAGCTTTCATTTTCACTGTCATTACTCTGAGTATCAGTCACTATTCATCATTATCATCAATAATTCAGTTAGTTCACGTCAACAGCAGAGTCACTTAGTCTTTTACCGCTTCCCATACGATGTTTAGTAGGGGTAGAGGTCACAGGGCCTTTTACAATGGGTGTGAAAACGGTGGAAATGGAGGGGCGCGACTGCGACGTGATTCCACCTTGAAGGACGACAGTGAACTGAATGATGTGCGTATCTGGGTAGCCAAGGATTGAAAATGTCAGCTGCTAATGTATATGATATGAAATAATTCGTAGGAAATCTAGACAATACATAATAAATTAGGTAGTTCCAGGTGAATGTAAGTATCACTCTGGCTTCTCCCTTCCTTTCTTATATATATTTATTTTATGAGAATAGGTCATACGGCATATTTCACGGGGAAAAAAGCAGGGGAAATTAGCGAACGAGTGCAGGTGGGATGTTGCCAAGTGATAATTAGCCAATTCCAGGTGTATGGCACTATCAATTACTTTATTTTTTTTATAGATATATTATTTTGTATAAGAATATGGCATAGGGCTCATTTCAATGGAAAAATCCGGGGAAGATTTGCGTAGCGCAGAGCGGCTGAGCAGATGACACGAGAGGGTAATGGAGGGGAGGTAGGGAGGGGAGTCTAGAATGGGGGAAAATGGCTAAATTGTCAACAATGGATGGGAGTACTGATGACATTAGCAGCTCTGACTATTGTTGGACATTGACAGTACTGATAGATGATACAAGTCACCGCTTGAAAGCCCGGGCAAATTCAAAACAACACTGAATCACAAAAGTGACGCCCCGCGGTTTGATCCATTGCGCCCGACCGTCACGAGATTGACGACCCGTGGTTTAAGGGTTAAACTGGTGTGACAGATGCAATAGAACTATAAGAAGAGCCCAGGTCCAGTTCATTGGTTATACCTGAAGTGAGGTGTGCCTTTGACATCAGTGGGGCAAGGAAGACAAGGTGTCCACAACCCTTTATGACACTTGTAACTCCCTCAGCACAGATATATAGTTTTTGTTTACTTCTTGTTGGGCTCAGACAGTTTTACTCAGCAGAGGAGAGACAGAAGATGTTATGTGCTTGAAGGGGCTACAGTTAACTAGAATCTCACCTCCAGCTAAG
This sequence comes from Birgus latro, assembly GCA_018397915.1. NCBI lineage: Eukaryota > Metazoa > Arthropoda > Malacostraca > Decapoda > Coenobitidae > Birgus > Birgus latro. The sequence goes on from JAGKTI010002926.1 coordinate 8,495, forward strand.
TTATATCACAGTAGGGATGTGGATGTCAGTGGCAACACCAGGAGGTCAGTTGACTTGTGTGTAATGATAATGACCTCAGGACCCTTTTTTTTTTTGGTGTGAGGTGATATACAGTATTTTCCTTACTGGATCAAACTGCAGTGGCTGTAACCTTTATTAATACCATCTGCATAAGGCTGTTAACCACTTCATCCTGATCATATGATTTTATTTTATTCTTGGTGCTGCTATGTGATTCACTCAGTTTAGGGAAGCTGCCTAGTGAAGGTGTTACTGAAGGCTGTATGGATCTTACTTCAAATCTCCTAAGCTTAATAAAATCACTTTGATATTTGTCTGAGTAGAAGAGAAAATGTGCCCTCAGAATGAAAAGGTTAAAATAGCATGATAGTAGAGGTAAGTACAGGTAAATTAAACAAATACCATGATATCTTTGCTTGAAGGTAATTTATGAGGTTTCCTTTATGTGAAAGTGTGGATGTTGAAGGTAAATTTGTGAAAGATTGACTGAAAAAAACTTGGGAGGTCATACAGTGTGACCTCAGGGTTAAAGGGCTGAATAGGAAGATTGCCAGAGATTGAGTAGCAAGGAGAGCCGCCATTATGTGACCTTGACTGATACTTGGGATCACGTCAGAAGCCTTATAAGTGAGACGATATACGTCCTTCAGATAATTTATTCATAATTTTAAAGAGATGCCTTCCTAAAATTGTCATAATTATTGTATTTCTTCCATTTTTAGTTTTATTCTGTTGATGGTAATTAATTTTGCCAGATTTTTAATCCAGGTACTGTAATGATAGTTACTTCAGTGTTTTTTTTTTTTTTTTTAAGCTAATGAGATGGAGCCTGGATTTAAGGGCTGGGGGCTTGAATGATGTGTGAAGGATTGTTTGGCTCTTTTCACTGGGCACCTTGTTTGTGGTTCTGCCATTTGCCTTTTCTCTAATTTCTAGTTTTTGGATCACACCTCACTCCATCCATCAGTAGGAAAAAGAGATCAGAGGTGGGTTTCTCATACATATTTACAGTCAATTCCCTGCTGTAACTTAGATATGTTTTTACAGGAAGAACTAGACAAGGGATGACTTTGCACTCCTTTCCCCGATCTTCGTGCAGAGTACAGCTATATCTTGCAGTACTTTTGTCTCGCAGCTAAGATTTATTTAGGTAGTTAGATCAGGGGACATAGGAAGATTCAGCATCCTCCTTGTCCTTCCTGCAATTCAAAACCTGAGTTATGACAGTGAATTGATTGTAAATGCATTTGTGTACCGTATAATACTGATAATGAGAAGGATTGGTTGCTACATTATGAAATTTTTTTTTTGAAATGTCTGACTATTTCGTATAACAGTAAATTTTTTTTTTTCCAGGTTAGCCATCCCAATATTGTAAGTTTAATAGAAGAATTCCATACTACAAATTTTCTCTACCTCGTCATGGAACTAGTCAAGGTAAGGAAGGAGTTATATGTAATTTTTATAAAAATATGCTCCATATCTCATACTTAAGGACCTGAAGGAAGTTATTCTTATTTTATATGTGGTACTTGCAGACAATATTCTTCAGTCTAGGGGAGATGCCAGACTAGATAGGTTGGATAATGTCTTTAGCAACAAGACAGCTCCCTTAAACTTAACAGAGCCATCTAGATTCAGCAATAATAAATGTAAAAACTCTACATTATAATCCATTGCTCTAGGAACTGTATTGTTGCATCTCTGAATTTGTATTTTCCTTTTTGTGTATCTGGATCTTGCCAGATCCATTGATCCTGATTAATAGAAAATAGAATTTGATTGATAATCACTCTCATCTTAAATGTTAGGACCAACTTGCCTAGCCCCGGGCTCCTACGCTCCTCATGGGGCAACACTGGATTAGATGATGAATGAATGAATCACATACATTTGTGTACATTTTGAGTGGCTTTATTTGAATCTGTTTTAACATTACTGTTGTATGGTTACAGAAGGCTAGAACCAGCAGTGCACCTTTATCTACTTCATTGTATTACTTAGGGATGCAGTGACACTGCTGCTCAGCATTACGTGTGTACAAGCAGCCTTGTACCTCCTGCAGCATGGTGCAGAATTGTTAGGGCTGACAATTAAGAGGCAATGCCCAAATCTGTGTGAGGAAAACATTTGTAGGTCTAATTCATTAAGTTTCAGAATTCAGCCAGTACAATACATGTATTAGCAACATATTTCCTCTGACGCCCTTGCTATCAGAGAACTGTGCTTTGGTCTTTCCACCCCATGTAACCAAGAGAAATCTGGGCGAGATGTGGGTTGGTATATATAACGGCTGGTGAACCCCTTTCAGAGTTTTGGCTATATTGTATTCCTGTACACATACAACCCCCACAGCCTGGGGATGCATATCTTTGGCTGATTAAAATTGTGTGACATTAGCTGCATCATGTTAAATTATAAAAGGTGTAGCCAAGCTGATAGGAGTATTGAGATTATCTATGACCTGCACAGCCCAGGGATGCTATTCTCAAGCTGATCAGAATCATTTAACATTAATTGTAATAAATTAAAAATTAAATACCCAGACTCAAGGTGTCTTGAGAGACATGGATGTAGTATAATATCACCTTATCATGCTTTGCATTTGTTTATGCAGTACATCATCATCATCATCATCATCATCATCATCATCATCCAGACCTCCTTTCCCACCCCAGGGCAGGGTGAGGAGTAGCAGTAAATAAGGAAGAAAACATTCATGTCATCAATACTGTACATGGGATAATGGAAATCACTTATCAGAATTTCTGCCAATTTAGTATTTAGTGTAACTGCTACTTTAAACACCTGTACAATAGTATGATGGAGTTTACTAAGACATGATTCTGGATCCTTCTTGTTTGCATGGCTTCTCAGCTAATGCACAGATACTCAAGTTTGGTGTATGTAAGATTGTAGATTTCTGAAAGTGAGGTAAATACAATACTTTCTTATTGCTGGATGCATGGCAGGCCATAGAAAACCATCATTGGGCCAGATTTAGCCCATGAGTCTTGGTTTGCTTACTCTTGGGTTAGGATAGTAAAGAAACAGGACAGTACTGAAGGGAATGAATGCCATTACTTAACGAGAATACCAAACTCCTTGGATTTCTTGTCATTTGTTTTGATGATCGGCATGTTCTGTTTTCAGTAGCCTTTTAAGATTTCATAATTTACCTAGGTTATTAAAAATATATTTTGCACTGGCTTATTGCATCGTGTGGTAATTTCAGAGTTTTCCCATTTTGACATAAGTCTATCTATTTATCTATTGCCAGACGCCTTAATCCCGTACGTGGTGGCCACGAACAAATCGCCTCCACGTCGCCCTGTCCCCTGCCATTTCACTGCCCTGCTCCCAGCTCACACCTCCCTCCCTCATATACCTCTCCACTCCATCCCTCCATCTCATCCTTGGCCTCCCCCTCCCCCCCTCCACCTCACTCACATACACCCTCCTCGTCAGTGTTTCACTCTCCATCCTCTCCACATGCCCAAACCACATTAATGTGTTTCTCCTAACGCTTCCTATTACATCCACATCCACACCACAACGCTCCTTCACTTCCTCATTTGTTAGTCTGTCTCTCCATGTGACTCCACATGCTCCTCTCAAATAACTCATTTCCACTGCTGTCACTCTTGACTCTTGTCCCTGCAACAGGGTCCAAGTTTCACTTCCATATGTTAAGAGTTGGTATCACAATACTGTCATGTAGCAGCTTTTTCACCTCCATGCTCACTTCCCAGTTTCTTTTCACTGCTTTCAGGGAACCAGCAACCTTCCTTCCCTGCTGCATCCTTTCAAGCACTTCACCCTCCAGACTTCCATCCTTACTCATCACACTACCCAAGTACTTAAATGCACTCACATTCTCCACATCCTCCCCATCCAGTCTTACTGTACATTCACTGTTTCACTTCTCTCGAAGACCATCACTTTACTATACCCTACATTCACCTTTAGATTCCGTTTCTTACACACTCTTCCAAACTCATCTACCAAGCCTTGCAGCTCCCCTTTATCTTCACTCAACAACACAGTATCATCTGCAAACAACAATACAGGGAGTTTCCAAATACTGCCCTCTCTCACTAAGGCTGCTACCTTGTATCTCTTTTATAACCCCATCCATGTACAGATTTAACAACCATCGAGACATGACACATCCTTGTTTCAATCCAACCTTCAAGTGGAAAAATTCGCTCAGTTTGCCATCTACACGCACTGCAGCCTTCGACAACTTCCCATCTACTCCATATATTCTTAATACTTTCCACAATCCTTGTCTATCCACCCTGTCATATGCTTTCTCCAGATTCATGAAGGCTGCATACAACTTCTTTCCCTTCTCTGGAAACTTTTCCACTTAAGATCTAAGAATAAATATCTGGTCTACACAACCTTTTCCCTTCCTAAAACCTCCCAGTTCTTCTCCAACTAATTCCTCTGTTGTTTCCCTAACTCTGTCAATAAGTATCCTACCATATACTTTTCTTATTACACTAAGAAGGCAAATGCCCCTATGATTACCATTCACTTCTTTTTCCTCTTTTCCTTTGTACAGGGGAATAATTATACCTGACTTCCAATCCTCCGGGACTCTACCTTCCTCCCAGGTCTATCGGCACATCTTCCACATCCATCCTCTTACTATCTCTCCCCCATGCTTCAGCATTTCACCACACACTCCATCAGTTCCTGGGGCTTTCTCCATTCTAACTTTCTTCATTGCTTCCACCACTTCCATCCTACTGATTTCTTCCTCTCTTCTCACAACCCTCTTTCTCCCAGCCATTCCCCAGCCACTTATACTTGCATTACTTTCATTCTCTATGTTCAACAATTCATTAAAGTGTTCTCTCCATCTGTTCACTTTTTCTCCCTTCTCCACTAGTAATCTACCATTTTTATCTTTCACACCCCAACTAACTTTGTTGGCACCCTGTCTAACTCTCTTTACCTCTTTCCGGAACATTTTCTTACATTCCCTCCACTTTACACTCAAATTCCTTTCAAATTCCTCATCCACTCTCTTCTTACTCTCTCTTACTAATCTTTTCACCTCTCTCCTCCTCTCTACATATAACTCTCTCTTCCGTCTCTCAACTTCTTCGACGCCCTTGTTTCTCATCCACTCATTATATTCTTTCTTCTTTTGTGTCGCAGCCTCTCTCACCTCTTCGGTCCTCCATGCTGTTCCCTGAACCTCCTTTCGTCTTCTCTTCATCCCACACACCACCTAACATGCTGCACAGATTTCTTCTGTGAATATCGTGCACACACCTTCCACATTCCCGATCTGCTCCTCCAATCTATATTTACCCATTCGCTTCTCCACTTCCCTTTTATATTCATCCTTTATTCCATCCTCTTGTAACTTTTCTACCCTCCTTGTAAAAACTACTTCATCCTGTCCTTCCTTCTGACCACCACGAAGTCTGCTCCCCCAACTTCTATATACTCTTGCATCCATCTCATATTTAGCTATATAGCCCAAGCCTTTTTCTCTCCATGCTTGTACAGTATATAAGAAATATTCTGTTCAGAGTTAGTTGTGTCCTTTGCATGTTTTCAAGGACAGAATTTGGTATGGTGTTTTTGAGTACAAAGTAATCTTGTTAAAACTTCTTTACGTATAAAAGTAGCAAGTGCAATATGTTTTGCTTTGCACAAATTGTGTATAAATGTAATATGCATTGTGTTTTTAGCAAAATAAGAACCAGTTTATTAATTCTGTCAATCCAGTACAGTATTGTTTTAATAGGTCATTAACCTCTAGACAATTATCTTAATTTAGGAGAGACCATTTGTAATGATGAGGCATAAACTGACTCATTAATCCCTTCATATCCCAGTTTCTCAGAGCTGAGTAAAGCTGTATACAATGTAGCAAGAATATTAGAAATATGTCATTTGATTGAATGGGTTAGAGAAACCATGGGACTGTGTTGAAAGAAGTTGGAATTTGAAATCTTAACCCAATGCCTCCATGTGATTAAAATATGAAGAGAAATGTTTGGTGTTCAATGATATAAAACTTATTTACCTCTGTTATTTATAGGGATAAAGAGTTGACATTACACTAACATATTATACTGGTTGCAGGGAGGGGACCTGTTTGATGCCATTGCCAGCGCTACCCGCTATACAGAGCAGGATGCCAGCAGTATGGTGCGGGACCTTACCTCTGCACTGGATTATCTACACCAGAGATCCATAGTGCATAGAGATATTAAACCAGAAAACCTTTTGGTAAAGAGACAAATGTTTTTCATTATGCAATGAGGAGAACTTTTGTTTGGTGTTTGTGTAGCTTAATGTCAGGTAAAATATGAGTCTCAGGGACTTTTGATGCATAATGTAAATAATGCTGAAAGGAAAAATATGGTATTGAAGGTGGCAGATCAGATAAAGAGGGAAAACAGGGATACCCTAGGTGAGCAGTGTGTGAAGAATGATGAAGGAAAGGTGGTGATGGACAGTGAGGATGTTCAAGATGCCTGGGGAGAGCATTATAACCAGTTGTTGAATAAAGAGTTTGACTGGAACATGGAAGGTTTGGAGTCAGTCAGATTCAGTGTTTGGACATTTGCCTTTCATTGATGCTGCAACTGTGAGCAGGGCAATAGGCAAGATGCAGATGGGGAAGGTGGCAGGTGTGTGTGGGTTGACTGCTGAAATGTTGAAGGCCTTAGGAGATATAGGAGTGGGTTTAGTTATAAAGGCTCCAACATGCGGGCATGTGTCGGCTTTGGTCACCTAATGGCGGCTGTCCATGCTGCTCGATCTCTGGCAGCTTCCCTATTCAGTCCCTTATCCCTGAGGTCACACTCTGTTATATCATCCTGGGTCTATTTTGGTCTGCCTCTTGCAACCCTACCCCCAGCATTCACACTTTCACTTTCTGCATCCAATTGTCATCCCTCATCCTCTCCACATGCCCAAACCATTTCAGTCTACCTCTCCTCATCACAACACCAATGCACTCCACTACCATCCTTCCTCTTGACTCTTCCATCATAAACCTAGCTCCCCCAGACTTTGCATTCAAGGATGCAGTGCACATCCACCTAATCATTGTCATTTCTGTGTATTTGTGCCCTTGAATATCCTCTTCTTTCACTGCCCATGTCTCACTACCAGACAGCATTACACTCATAACTCATGCTGCATACAAAGATTGCTTAATGTGGAGGGAGAGGCAACAACTCCCTGAACTTCTTCCAACCACTCCTTACTCCAATTCCAGAGCTAGCTCTAGCCCCACCTCCAGCACATGACATGTCTCCTGAGTCCCAAGTAAAAAAAACTTTACCACGCTCTTAGACAGCTCACCAGAAAGATCAGTCCTTTCATGCCTGACAATCTCCACATGCTCTCCCCGACACACTGCACACATGTAATCAGCATTACCTCACAGTCTACCTCTAATACCACTACATCTCGTATGCACCCACATACAGTAAAACCTCACTAGAACGGACTAATTGGGGCCCAAGTCATTCCGAAAAACGCGATATTCCGAAAAAAGCGACATAGGGATTTCCCCCTGCTAAGTTATTTTCATAAATGAAGAGTGTCATAGCCACAATCGTACTTCACTCCACCATTTCCTTCTAAATCGGGGCATTAACCCATTTGCCTCTTTGCCTCTTAACTTTTCTCAAATGCCACTATAAATAATTTATTGCATGACACAGTACAGTTTTTGTTAGGTTTATACTCGATAAAGGCCACTGTAACACTCACAGGAAGATAATTTTCATACATGAAGTGTCATAACATGAAGTGTCATAGCCACCATCTTGCTTCACCCCACCAGTTCCTTCTATCCCTATTGCTTCTTAGCTTTTCTAAAATGCCACTAAGAATAATTCGTTGCATTACACAGTATAATTTTAGCAAGGTTTAGACTCAATAAAGACCATATATAACACAGAAAATAAGATATTTTTGCATATTAAAAGCATCATGGCCACCATACTGTTGCACCCCCACCAGTTCATTTTGACTTGTGGTAATATCTCATTTGCCTCTTATTTTTTTCTTAAATTCCATTATAAATAATTTATTTCATGACATAGTAAAATTCAAGCAAGGCTTGGACACAATAAAACTCATACGTAATATAAAAAAAAAAAGTTTTCCAACATAACCATTCAGACTTGCTTGGCTCACCTGATGAAGGATCCTTCAGAGCAAATCCTTCAAAATCATTTCCCATTATCTTCAGGGTCATCATCAAGGAACAGTGAATCATTGTCCCAATTGTCTTGACTGACAAGAGCTGAATTGTGGATGGGAATCAGAGGTGTAGCCCGTACCTTCTGTGCTGTGTGGTGTACTTAATTTTGAGCATTTTTCAAGTCCAGAGAAGCAATAAGGATAGAAGGAACTGGTAGGATACTTATTGACAAAGTTAGGGAAATAACAGAGGAATTAGTTGGAGAAGAACAGGGAGGTTTTAGGAAGGGAAGAGGTTGTGTAGACCAGATATTCATTCTTAGATCCTTAGTGGAAAAGTTTCTAGAGAAGGGAAAGAAGTTGTATGCACCCTTCATGAATCTGGAGAAAGCATATGACAGGGTGGATAAACAAGGATTGTGGAAAGTATTAAGAATATATGGAGTGGATGGGAAATTGTTGAAGGCAGTGAAGAGTATGTATGAGAGTGCTAAGGCTGCAGTGCGTGTGGATGGCAAACTGAGTGAATCTTTCCATTTGAAGGTTGGATTGAAACAAGGATGTGTCATGTCTCCATGGTTGTTCAGTTTGTACATGGATGGGGTATAAAAGAGATACAAGGTCGGTCAGTGGATGTTGGAGCGGCCCTAGTGAGAGAGGGCAGTGTTTGGAAACTCCATGTACTGTTGTTTGCAGATGATACTGTGTTGTTGAGCGAAGACGAAGGGGAGCTGCAAGGCTTGGTAGATGAGTTTGGGAGAGTGTGTAAGAAACGGAATCCAAAGGTGAATGCAGGGAAGAGTAAAGTGATGGTCTTTGAGAGAAGTGAAGCCAGTGAATGTACAGTAAGATTGGATGGGGAGGATATGGAGAATGTGAGTGCATTTAAGTACTTGGGTAGTGTGATGAGTAAGGATGGAAGTCTGGAGGGTGAAGTGCTTGAAAGGGTGCAGCAGGGAAGGAAGGTTGCTTGTTCGTTGAAAGCAGTGATAAGAAACAGAGAGGTGAGCATGGACGTGAAAAAGTTGTTACATGACAGTATTGTGATAATACCAACTTTAACATGTGGAAGTGAAGCTTGGACCCTGTTGGAAGGACAGAAGTCAAGAGTGAGAGCAGTGGAAATGAGTTATTTGAGAGGAGCATGTGGAGTCATATGGAGAGACAGACTAACAAATGAGGAAGTGAAGGAGCATTGTGGTGTGGTTGTGGACGTGATAGGAAGCGTTAGAAACACATTAAGGTGGTTTGGGCATATGGAGAGTGAAAGACTGATGAGGAGAGTGTACGTGAGTGAGGTGGAGGGGGCGAGAGGGAGGGGGAGGCCGAGGATGAGATGGAGTGGAGAGGTACATGAGAGAGGGGGGGTGAGTTGGGAGCAGGGTAGTGAAATGGCGAGGGACAGAGCAACATGGAGGCGATTTGTTTGTGGCCTCCCCATGCGGGATTGAGGCGTCTGGCAGTAGATAGATAGATAGATTTTTCAAATACTGTATTGTACACTTTATACACCTTAATTTTTACAATCTTACAAACAAATATATTCACTTTGTCTGTATATTTCACATATTACTCGTCACTGTCGAGCAGTATGGGACTTAGGGAAAATGACATTGGGGGGAAATGATGTGGAGGAAAAATTGTTACATCGCCAGCTCATCATGAACCGAAGCACGAACACACACACACACATCGCTCGCCGTATGAATAAAGCTTGATGTCTTAATTTTAATGCAGACCCCTGTTCTAATTTTTGAGCATTTGGAAAGAACATTGTGGGTATAACTTAATTATAAACACTTTTCAAATACTGTACTGTACACTTAGAACAATAGCTACGCTGCCAGCCCACCACCAACCAACAGACGAACACACAAACTGCACGGACAACATGGCCACCCGCCATGAGGTTAGGCAGTTCGGAATGCTTCGAGCTTTTTCGGAGTTTTCCTGATATATAAGAAATAATTCCGGTCGGTTCCCTGACTCCGAAAAAAGCGACTTCCGGTGTACTGAAGTCCGTTGTAGTGAGGTCATACTGTATCACGAACACTACAGAAGATGGAATTACTTCCCATGCCTGTATGGCAAACCACACATGGCCACTCTCTTTCTTCTTTGACAGTACTGCCACGAACTCCAGACACCACCACCTGTGTTTTATCTGCATTTACTCTCGAGCCCGTGTGCCCCATATCATCTCTCCACTTCCTAAATCTTTCCTCCGCGTCCTTTTGATTCTCTGCAGTCCACACCAAAACATAGGTGTACAACATCTCCCATGGAAGTCCATTTCTGAAGTTACATGAGAGGGCTTCAGGCACCATGATAAACAATAAAGGGCTCAAGACTGACCCCTGATGCACATCACTTTCAGGGAAAACTCATCACTCAAATCTCCATTCACTTTTACCATCGTTTTTATTTGAGTACGCTGTCCCAAGTGACTTGCCGAAGAATGTGATTGGAAATGTGTACAAGGGGAAGGATGATGCCTTGGAAGTATAGTGGCATAAAACTTTTGTATTAGATAATGAAGGTAGTGGAGAAAGCCCTAAAATGTATGGTTAGGGAGAGAGTGAATATATATTGATGAGATACATTTTGGGTTTATGCCAGGCAAAGGGACCAGTGATGCCATATTCATTGTCCAATAGGTTCAGGAAAAATATTTAGGAAAGAAAAGGGTGCTTTGTTGATTTGGAGAAGGCCTTGACAGAGTTCCTAGGGAGGTAGTGAAGTGGGGAATAAGAAAGCTTGGGATCAAGGAGTGGCTGGTTAGTGGTTATTACTATGTATATGGGTGTTTGCACCCAGGTGAGAATGAATAGAGATATGAGTGATGAGTTTTATGTGAATGTTGGCATGCATCAGGGGTCATTCAAATTCTGATGACATGGTATTGATCGCAGAGAATGAAAAGGAGGTGGAAGAGAGATAGTGAACAGATTGGTTCTTTTCTGGCATGTGTAGATGAAGCATATTAGTTAAAGAAAAAAAAAGGAGGAGGGGAATTGGGTGGCTACTGTTGACCCTGGGAGGTACTACTATGAAAGTGAAGTGTGGCTACAGGCTTGATAAGCAGCTACATAGTCAGGCAGGAAACGTTCAGCCACAGAGATATACTGTAGTCAGAGTCCAAGCTGAAACCCTTGATGTTGTTACAAAGCTCATTACATGTTTCATATTTGTTTTTCTCAAGGAACTAACAGGAAGTAATTAGCTGGTTTGGGCACTTGTTTTAATATCAAGTTCCATCCTCTGTATGAGGATTCCTTTTAGAGTAAGCCCTAAGTATGGTATTATTTGATTGTTGAATATTTGATTAAGAAAAGAAAATGCAGATGGTTAAGCCAATGAGCCATAGTTAGAATTAGGGGGATTGAGTGGTGAATGGATAAGTGTGTGACTCATTCACTGGACATGCTGGTGACAGATTGCTTTTTTCACTTTTTTTTCTGGATCTTGCCTCACCCTGTTGCTAAGTGAAAAATATATCAGGATGGTAATGGAGATAATTTTTCAGTAATGTTTTCATATAGCATCTTGATTTTTTAATTGCATGTGATATCTGTGTAGTTAATTGTCCTTTATTCCAGTTGTTGTGATTTGACAGTTTGATGAAGTTGTGATAAACAAGTGCTATTTTTCATCATCAGCTTACACATTTTTGCATTACAAAACTGATTAAATATAAGTTAAGTGTCTGGTAATGATTTCAGGTTGTGGAGCGCACTGATGAAACCAAGAGCCTTAAACTTGGTGACTTTGGCCTGGCAGTGGAGGTGACGGAGCCACTGTATACCGTTTGTGGCACACCAACTTATGTTGCTCCAGAAATATTAAAAGAGTCTGGATATGGGCTTAAGGTAAGTGCAATGAAGTTGTTTTCAAGTGATGGTCTAGTGGATTATGGCATGCTGACCTGGTTTGACCCATAAGGATTTAAGTCCAAGGGTTGGTTAGCATTTGAGGTCATGTAAGCCACTGAGGAGTGAGTGGCTGGTGACTCTCGCCTTTAATACTTGGAGTGAATACCCTCACCCTGGACACTTACACTCCTGATGGGGTAATAGAGGATTGAATGAAGGAATTTTTGAATGGGTTTTGGCATTTTCCTTATGCTGAAATTATTCACTGCTGTAGAATCACCCTTGAAATACTGGCTTTTATAATTACGGTAATCAGTTATTGTGCGTAGAATCCATTTTACACTACACTCAGCTGACTTTGTGTGTGGGTTCTTGACTAGCAAATCTGTTTTACACATTTTGTAATTACTGACCTATGTAGGGCACCATTTCTGTGCAACTACTTGGCCTTAAGAATCACAGCTGAGTACCAAGAACACAATTCATATTCCTCCATTCTTTTCTCCTTTATGGTTCTTATTTTTATTTATTTCTGTTTTTTGCGCCATCCACTATTTTATGTAAGGTAAAATAACCAAAGTAATTTCGAGAGAAATGAAGTAACAGAATGCACAGTGAGATTGGGTGGTGAGGAAATGGAGAATGTGAATACACTCAGTGGCCTGGTTTGTACTGTGATGAATAAAGAAGGAAGTTTGGAGGATGAAGTGAATGGAAGGATACAGCAGGAAAGAAAGGTTGGTGGTTCAGTGAAAGAAGTGTTAAGGAAAAGTGAAGTGAGTGTGAAGGTAAAAGAGTTGCAGCTTGACAGTACAGTACAGTGCAGTGCACTCACAAGTTTTGCAATTGTACTTTAGCGAATAGCAGTTTCACGATGCAAAGGAATGGTCCTCTGCAAGGAGTCTCGCGATTCTATTGAGAGTTTTGTGAGCCCTGACGGCAAGTGATTGCATGCATACAGATCTCCTCAGTCACTTGTTGATGGCCACCACTGCCATGTATGTGACATCATATCCTGTGACACTTTGTACTGTTGTGATCTCACGCTCACAGGACTTTTTTGAGTCTCAGGTTCGCTTGTTTTGTAATGTGTTTCACAATTACATAATGAGTGACCGCAGCACTGAGGGTTCCAGGAAGGGCAAGGATACCCAGGAGTACCGTAAAAGCGTAAGAAGAAATATTCTGTAGAAGATAAGCGTAGTATACTAGTCATGCTGGACAATGGTGCTTGACCATGTGATATTGTGAAGCGTTTTAACTGCCCAGACTCAACGGTGCGTTCAGTTAGACTGAATTGTGATGCAGTGAGTGTTAGTGTGAGTTTATTATTTCTTGTTAACTGTATGTAATTTATAGTAGGGGTATTGTGTTATTAATGGCTAAATAAGGGGGAATGAGGTGGTTGACCCTGGAACCAATTACCACTAATTGTGTGTAAAGCAAATGCACCAGCTTCGCGAAATTTAGTTTTGCGACACGATTGTGGTACCAATTAGATGTGAAACTGGTGGGTGCATTGTATTGTGATTCCGCTTTCCAACGTATGAACGTGAAGCCTGAACTCTGTTGGAAGGACACAAGGCAAGAGTGAGAGCAGTGGATACAAGTTATTTGAGAGGAACATGTGGAGGTACAGACACACAGACAAATAAGGAAGGGAAGGAGTGCTGTGTTGTTGATGTGGATGTGATTGAAAGCATTAAGAGAAATGCTCTGGGATGATTTGACCATGTGGAAAGGATAGAGGATGAGAGACTAGCTAGAAGGTGATGTGAGTGAAGTAGATGGACAGAGAGGGAGGGGGAGACCAAGGATAAGATGGAGGGATGGAGTGGAAATGTATATGAAAGGCAGGGTGGGGGGGTGGTGAGTTGGAAAGCGGGCAGCAAAACGGCAGAGAACAGGGCAGCAGGGAGGTGATTTATTTGTGGCCACATCTTATGGGATTAGCCTAAGGTGTCTGGCCATTACAGATAGAAGGATGGCCACTCTGTTACTAGTTATGAGGTCACAGTGCTTGCGTTGTAATGCAGAGCGGATCAGAGAGAAGCTCAAGGGTAGCATTTGCAAGTGAGCCAGTACTGTACTCCTTTTATATACTGTTGTTCCATGTTTACACCCACACATAATTATGGTGTGATGGATGTAATGTTTTCTTGGGCATGTATATGTCCATGTGAAAACAGTAAAACTCAGATTTAATCCAATTTTAACCAATGGTGGGGGCACTCACCATCCACTCACTCGATGTAGTGCTGCTCTTGGGTGGCTGCCTTTTCCTCTCTCTCTTCCTTCTTTCCATCCTTCCTCATATGTCCTTCTTTCTTTCCTCTTCTTCTTTCATTCTTTCTTTCCTCTTCTTCTTTCATTCTTTCTTTCCTCTTCTTCTTTCATTCTTTCTTTCCTCTTCTTCTTTCATTCTTTCTTTCCGCTTCTTCTTTCATTCTTTCTTTCCTCTTCTTCTTTCATTCTTTCTTTCCTCTTCTTCTTTCATTCTTTCTTTCCTCTTCTTCTTTCATTCTTTCTTTCCTCTTCTTCTTTCATTCTTTCTTTCCTCTTCTTCTTTCATTCTTTCTTTCCTCTTCTTCTTTCATTCTTTCTTTCCTCTTCTTCTTTCATTCTTTCTTTCCTCTTC
>JAGKTI010002926.1:34012-61946 GCA_018397915.1 Birgus latro
CAATACTGGTCTAATGCAGGCCTCATATATGTTACTTCTGTGTCTCAGTGGTATGTGCTTGTTGACCAGTAGGCTAGCTATTTCCTTCCACTTTAACCATGCTGATACCACTCTTGTTCTAACTGATCTCTCCACCCCTGCTTCACAGTCCAATACATCTCCTAGGTAGCAGAACTGCTGCACTTCCTGTAGTGTGCCCCCATTCACCTCTAGTACATCCTTTGCTTCATCTCCCTCCGCCTCTCTTCTTGTGTAGGCTGGGCAGCGAAAATTTTGCGCTCCTCTCAAATTCTGCAGACCTGAACACCTCCTATGGCACCACTTGTTACACTCCGTGCACAACACTGAGTTCACTCCTACCCCTCTGCCACAGCATCCACATGGCCTTTTTCCTGACTGAATTCTTTCTACTGGTTTCTTGCCTGTCACCATTATCTTTGTCTTATCCATATTTATTTTCATTCCCCTCTTCTTCATTCCATTCATCCATCTAATAAACATTTCCACCACTTCTTCCTTAGTCTTCGCTGTCAGCACTAGGTCATCAGCATACAGCAATTCTCATGGGCCTTCCCCTCCCCTACATTCCCGTGTTGCCTCCTCCATTACTATGTTCAACAGCAGTAGACTGAGTGCTGAACCTTGATGTACCCCAACTTCTATTCCAAAATTTCCTGATGTTCCTTCTATTGTCTTGACTTTTGATCTTGTATCAATATAGAGAGACAACACAGCTGCAATGAGTCTCTCAGGCACATTCTGTCTTCTCAAGGCCCAGTCTAGGTCCACAAACACATGGTACATGCATTTCCGCCTCTGTTGAAACTTTTCCTGCAACTGTCTCATGATGAATATTGCATCTGTAGTGGATTTACCTGCACAATATCCAAACTGTCGGTTATCTGTCTTCACTATCTGCTTCAGCCTTCCTTACAGCACCATTTCGAATATCTTCATTCCATGCTCCAGCAATCTGACCCCTCGGTACTTTTCACACAGAAGGGCATCTCCTTTGCCTTTATAAATTGGCGTTGTCCAGCTATCTCTCCAGTCCTCAGGTGGCTGTCCTCCTACTATGATGATATTGAAAACCCTTGTCAGTTCTTTTACACCAGTACTTCCAGCTTTTCTTATCAGATCAGCTGTTATACCTGTTGGGCCTGGAACTTTCCTGGGCTTCATTTCCTTAAGACTACTGTAACTCCATCTCAACTTCTGTTATCACTGCACCTGGCCCTTCAACTTTTCCCATCTCTTCCATCTCATAATTATTTTCTTCATTTAACAGCTCCTTAAAGTACCTCTTCCACCTTTCCAGTATTCCTGCCTCGTCAGTTTTTATTTCTCCATTTTCATCCTTTGCAAATTTAGCTCCCACCACATCTTTCCTTCCTCATCTGTCTTGCAATTTTTGTCCGTCCTTGTGCACTCTCCAGATCTCTGCTCCAACTTTCCCATGCCACCCTTTTTGCTCTGGCCACTTCTTTCTTTGTCTGTCTTTTCTTTTCATTGTGTTCTCTTCTGTCTTCTTCCCTTCTAGTTCTCTGCCATACTTCAACTGCTCTTCTCACTTATTGCCTACTTCACCTCCTCGCATCACCACCACGTCTCTCTTTCTTTTCTCCTGTGAACTGTTGTTTCTTCATAGACTTCCCTTGCAGCCTCTGTCATATTATCCCTGAAGTATTTCCAGTCACCTCTCTGTGTCTCATTTCTTCTCTTAAAATTCTCTTCAAATTGTAGTCTTATCTCCTTATCCTTCAATTTTCAATCCTTTACTCTTTTAACACCCTTCCTCTTCTTTCTTCCTTCCTTTCATATTTTCCACTCTCATAGCTAAGATTCTATGTTGTGGTAGACATGCTTCACCTGGTATAACTTTACAATCTTTCACTTCAATATCTTGCTCCTTTCTTATCAGCATAAAATCAATTTGAGTTTCTACACCTCCACTTTTGTATGTTATCAGCTTCTCTCTTTGCATTTTGAACGTTGTATTTATAATTTTCAAATCCTTACCCTGGCAGAACTCCAGTATCCTCTCTCCCTCCCAATTTCTCTCTCCAAAGCTGAAGACTCCCATAACTTCCTCATACCCGCTCCGATCGGTACCAATGTGTCCATTCAAGTCTCCAGCAGTGATCATACCTCAAAGTCTGGTACTTGTGGTGCATCATCAAGTTTTCCCCAGACTGCCTCTTTTTCATCATATGGTCTATCAATCTGTAATGCATATGCAGAAAAAATATGCCAGACCTTTTCCACCACTGCATTCTTAACCTTCATCAATCTTGGAGACATTCTCTCCACTTCTGTCACATCCTCGACCAACTCCTCCCTCACCAACATTCCCACACCTCCAGCTCCTTCCTTCTCCCCTGACCACCAGAACCTGTACCTCTCCTTACTCCCACCAAATATTCTGCATCCCGTTCCCTTATACTGCACCTCCTGTATGCAGCACAAATCAACTGCTCTTCTTCCCAGCATCACCACCTCTCCACTTCTTCCCACCATCGTTCCAACATTTACTGGGCACACCCACAACACACCTCCTCTTCTGTCATGATCAGTATACCCGGAGATTCTTAGCAACCCCTGCCTACTCAAAGGCTGCCAGGGACTGGGGGCCATTTCTATGAGTGAATAGTCATCATAATTAATTGGGCCATTTGGTTTTGCTGCCACGGATGGCCTTCCTGACTGGCAAAACCACAGTTTTAAGCGGCGGGCCTAGCCTTTATCTGTTTAGGTATAACCTGCAAGGCAGCAGAGTGTCCTTCTCCTAGCCTTTGCCTGAAGAGGCCTAACCTGCAAGGCAGCTGGTTGAAATCAGAGTTTTCCTTCTCCTAGCCTTTGCCTAAAAAGGCATGTGCTGCAAGGCATCAGGTAATTGGATGGCCATTGACTCCAGAGGAGTTCATCTGCCCTTTGAGTGGTTTTGTTTTTCGTCCACCTTGGTGTCCAAGGCACCCTCCTCACTGGTACACCAGTGAGGGGAGCCGGTTTAGTCGCCGGCAACCCGACCATGCGGCTGGTTTTACTGGGTTACATGGTACCAGTAGGAAGGCTACTGTCTCAACCAGTATGTTATGGTAAATACCAGAAACAACATGGGTGTGGTCAGGTTAATAGAAAGTGATGCCATCTTGGAACACTATTTGTGGCATGAAATGAGCTATATTAATGCTGATTTATCCAAACCTAACCTAAATTTTTGTAACTTAACCAAGTTTACCATACTTCCCACCATATAATGTGCACTTCCCCCCTCCAAAAAAAATTGCTTTAAAAATCACCTTGTGGAATATTATACCACAGAGATCATGGTTTAGGGAAGGTCTGTGGGTTCAGGTGACTTGTATGAAGGCCACCAAGAGTTACAAGCAAATCCCTTGATGGCCTTACTGATTACTGTATTAATTCAAATTTCGGTAATGCCTACCTAGATGAATGTCTCTTACAAATAATCAGTAAACTAAGCATTCTGTGGGTTAGACATGCACACACATGGCACATTGAGTTATTGCACCATGCCAGGCTCATCAGTAAGTTGTTAACAGAGTCAGCTGATTGCCTGCAAGTGTATATAAGGCAGCAGTGAATGATTTGTATGTTTGTGTATTTACACTTTATCCTGCCGAGTCCCACCAACGTACAATGCGCGTCGCTACTTTTTTCCGCGGACAGACCCACCGATGTGCATCATACGTCACTGATTTGCAAGGCCCATTGTGTGCTCATTTTTCAACATTCATGGGTGATTTTGGTAGGCATATGTGGGAAACCTTCCTCTACCTGCTGCCAAGCGGGGATATTGCCTGGCCCCACCTAACGCCCCCATCACCCCCCCTCCACTCCACACTAGGCAATTCATCTGTTAGCAGTAACCTGGCCAGTAAAGTATGTTGCCCCATGGTCTCTCCAATGACAAAATTCACAGTGAAAGTGATTCCTGAGGTGGAGGACAAAGAAACAAAGAAGCTAGAGGTAGAAACAAAGTGATGAGGTGGTAGTGTCATAAAGGAAGGTGCCATATACTGGGGTTTTGGGTGAGTGAACAATGCTTTTATCACCTATATTATTGTGTGAAAAACCAATATAGACTTGTACTACACATAAATTCTTATCAAATAAATAAATAAATACATAATTTAAAGTGGCATGAATTAGTTAACCCTTCCATAGTTCATTTTCTTTAGCCAGGTACCCTGAGAAAGAAGGAAAACGTAAGGCTGACTGACACCTGTACCAACATTTTTAACCTGAGGAGGGCGATTTCTTTATGAATTTTTTATGTTTCTCACCAAAAGTGGAGGTTTGAGCCAAAAAAAAAAAAAAAAAAGTTGAAAATCGGTCGGAATCTGGGGGTAGGCAGGGTAAAAAACCGGTTAGAACTGGGCGGGTTAAATAAGCAGTTTAATGCAAAATTTTTAAATGATTTCCATCAAAATTATCATCTTAACCTACCTAACCTGTTTTATGCTATTTTGGCATGTTTGGTTAAGTTACCTTTGGTTTGGTTAAGTTAGATTGGGTAAGGTTATGGTTAAGTAAAGTTAGTTTAGACTGAGTTAGGTTCAGCTAGGTTAGGTTTGGCTTGGTTAAGTTAGGTTAGGTTAGGTGTGGTTAGGTTGTTCTTTTTGTTTAGGTTAGGTTATATTGTTTTGTTAGGTTAGGTGAAGCTTGGATATGATTATGTAAGGTTAGGTTTGTCATAATAAATTTCATTAGATTTGAGTAGGGTTTAGAAAGTCTCCCATTGTGCTTGATAAACAGACATGAGTGAATTAGGATGAACATGGATATAAACAACAAGGGAAAGCAAAATCATCAGTGAACAATCATTTATCACCATAAAAATTATTAGGATAATATAGAAAACAACCTGGGAGAATAGGAAGTGAATCAGTAAGGTATTTTTGCAGCTTAAACTAATGTGAAAGTGTGTGACCCTCAGTGGCTGGCTTGGTTGTAAACAAAAGCTGGTTAGTCCAACATCACTTGTATACTGTACTACCGGTACTCCAGTGCTTTTAAAATTATTTGACTATTTTATCAATAATGATGTTAACACTGTATCTTACAAGGTTATGAAGCACAAAAATGACCATTACAGTTTTTATAATTAAAAATATCAGCATGCATTTGACAGTGATTATTGCTGTTCATGACATCAGGGTGTGGGGTAATGCTTCATGAAACTCACCTTCTACCCCAGCTGTGATGGTGTGGCTCAGTGAAAAGTGAGTATTCATGGTTAAAAGGTCCTGGTCAATGAAAACAGCACATTTGTGTGATGATGTCATGGGCTGGTGCGGTGGGCCAGTGCCTGAGAGTCTTGGGCTTGTCCCAGTTCAGGTTACGTGATAAAAGTTTTTTTTTTTTTTTTTTTTTAGCCAAAAATTTGCTATAATAGCAGAGTGCAGATTTTCTTCTCATGTAGTAACAAAAAACTATATAACCAATTGTGTTATAATCATGATATCACTGTACAATACTATACAGTAGTTAATCTGACATGAGAGGGTAAATAGTGACAGAATGAACACTCTCAGGCCCCTGTGACTCACCCTAACATGAATATAATTGTCTGACATTAGCTTGAATCAGTGGTAGGTGGTTTCGCCATCATCCACTCACTTGATGTAATGCAGCATACTTTTTTCTTCACCTTTATCATTCTTTTTTTGTCTGCCCCCCTCTCTTCCTATTTCTCCCGTCTTTCCTCTCAGTTTTAACACTGTTCTTTTCTTTTCAGGTGGCTTTACATTGAGTGACAAGCCTAATGGTTTCCTGTAAGCCAGGAAACCATTTATAACACTGGGTTGTAACCATATATCCATCCCATACATGTTCCCTACGTGTTGACAAGTGGGTTGGTGGAGGGTTAGTGCCCCTTCCCATGACACAACTAACTCAAAGAAAAATGGCCATGCCTTGCTGGATTATGGTGTCTGACAATAGATAGATGATAGATTAGCCAGAATATAATGCAGTACTAGAGCTTTCTAGTTCGTAACCAGATTTTTTTGCTGGCGACTTATTTTCCCCACTCCTCAGGATGGTGAAGCCTTGGATCGCAACCTCCACCTGCGAGTGTCACACAAGCTGGGTATTCACTTCGACACAAATGGTCCTCAGCACAAGACAGCAGGCATCACTTTAATGGCTGTAAGTGCTTACTTGACTTTTGTTAATCATCATGCTGTTACACATTGTTTTTATCTTATTGGTATTGTTCAACTGTTACTTCCTTCCATGTCAATTAGGTCATACCCACAACAGGATGACTCTCAGCACAGTTTGACAGGCATCACCTTAATCTCTGTAAGTGCCCATTGGGTATCACATCAGTCTTTTGCATTGTTTTGGTTGTTAGCTTCTCACTGGTTACCATTAGCTGTTATCCAACCTTTCCATTATATGTTTTACATAAACATTGTTTCCCTAATTTCATTATAATTATTGTGTTCAGTATCATAGTATGTTTGTTCATTGGGACTGATTTTTATATAGTAAGTGTATCTCATTCTCTGTATGTTTGGAGTACAAAGAGGTAAGCTAAAGTTTCATAGAGAAACTATTTGTGACATTACTGATTGTAGGTTAGTGGATTTATAACAAGCATTAGGTATCACCTTTTACTGCTAGTAATGAGGTACCACATAGATAATAGGACATGATCTGTGTGCCAGCCCTGTTGAGCTGTTATTTTACAAATAAATCCAAATGTAATGGGAGAATTGACATAAATGAGATATCATCATCAAATATAAGAATTTGGAAAGCTTGAAAAGTTTCTAAAAATTGGGTTAAATAGTTTTAAGATATAGAAAGTTGTGTGCAGTGTTAGATACTTCCAACACTGTTTTGGGAATAAAACCTGGATAGACAAAGAAAGAACCATCAGGGCATCTGAGTGAAGAAATGACTTTCTTCAGAATGGCTAAAGATTTTACAGGTGAGCGAGTGAAGTGATGTTTGCTGTACATTCAGCTGAGAAATGAGTTACTCCACTGTGATGGTTTTCAGAGGCTAATAACTTTACTGTGTGAGATAGAGAAGAGATTGTTTCAGCAGGTAGTAGAAACATTCAATAAATTTTGTTTTTAGCTATATATTTACTAATGAGACCAAAGAAACCCCTTGGAATCCCAGCTTTGCAAGGGAATGTACTGAAGGCTTCAATTGACATGCTCCACTGTGAAATCAGAGAAAGATTTCCTGTTGGAACACTATGTTTTCTTGCCTGAATTCTAACAATATCAGATATTACACTCATAATTTTAGGTGAAAAATTTTTTATGTTTAGAGGTTGAAATCAGCGAGGATAATCCCCCCATTTCTGGGTTTTATCACTCAGTCAAGAGCCAAGCGTTTATCAACGCAGTTGGTTGACACAGCAAGAAGCACAGAATTGAACATTGCTCATGTGATAAATGCTATGGCGCCTCACTTGAGAAAATGTGAGAAGGTAAACATTTTAGCTCACTTATTCTTCTGTTATTGTTCAATTACCTTACCAGATGTGTTGAAAGTTTACATCAAGATGAAATTGTGATGGTAGGTGTACGTACAAATGCTCACTCACTCGTCGTGCGCTAACAGAGGGCACTTTACTGGTTAGCAAGATATGTGGTTTATATATTTAAAAGAGAAAGATTGTCAGATGGAGGGGCATTGTTACTTAATTAGTATAGAAAAATACTTAGAGGTGGAAGGACATATTCAAGCATTGCATTTGGATTGAATGCAAACACTTGAAAGTGAGGTAATATAGGAAGAAGAGTTTTAAAGACAGTTGAACAGTGCTTTAGTAAGAGAGAAGCTAAAGTAATAGTTGTTGTTGTTGTTAGATATATGAGAACCAATTAAAGACAAAAGTAGCTTGAGGTCATTTCTTCTGTAACCATCCCCACTAGGCCATTTCCTAGATGGAAGCAAGTACTTGAATTTAAAGTTGATAATGAGTTTGGTTATAGTGCATCTGACATGCGTATAGGACAGTTAATGACCGAGAACATCGCAGGGTTACAGGTTTAGAGATGAGGCTGCAGTACAGCTTCAGGCATAAGCAGGTTGGATGGTATACGGTAAAATAATAAGAACGTTTACAGCTACTGTGCAGTGGATAAATTGACTGCAGGAGTGGAACTGCTTAATGGATAAAGAAACAGTTGCAGAAACAGCAAAAACAAATCCCACAATGGGTATAGATTGAATACCAAATAAAGCCTCTGAAAGTGAGATTGTCAGTAATGTTAAAAGATGAAGACCATACATGTTATGGAAGAAAACAGCAGAACAGTATGTTGGTGAGAGAGAGAGGGGGGGTGGGGCCATAACTAGGAAGTCTGGAGGCAGATTAGTTATGTTCATCTCGTATTGGGTGAGAGGTGTCAGAGATGATGATGGATAGTAGAGGAGTAATATCATCATAGCCGGATTTTGTATGATTTGTACAGTGTTCCCTATCAGACTGTGCACTTAATAGACATTATTATTGTTAGTGTGATTTTTAGTAGACTGCATCATTAAGGTGAGAGATACAGTACAGTATGTGTCATTTAGAAGCATGTCATTCTGTGATTTTCAGTAGCTCTGTGTATTATTTCTTGTACAGTATAATTTTACAAAAATCCCAACAGATTATTTCCCCACCTAATGATGATTTGATTATAGTTTTGTTTTCCCTCCATTAATCCCATCATTGGTATGGATTTGCTACAGATCTGACAGCTGTGTAACACAGTTCTTATTAACACTGCCAAAGATATCTTATGGCACAGAGGAACCCAACCTACATTTTTTTTGTTTTGGCCATAGTTTCCCACAAAAATTGTCCATTTTCGGAGCAGTACTTTGTGTAAAAAAAATAAATAAATAAAATAAATAAATAAATTTGTTTGGGGTATAGTTTTCCACAGCTATAGGCCCTTTTCAAAATAGCACTTTTATGTATGAAAAAAGTGGATATTGTGTAAATGGACTGAATGTAAGTTTTGAAAGGCTCAGTTACTATTCTCAGCTTAATTATGATACAATTTATCATAATCATCACTTAAGCTAATTTCCCTTGGTCACACAGACAATGCTCTTTGAGCTGTGTGGCAACATGAATGAGATACTGTGTAATTATGCAATCCTCTTATACAGTCCCCCCCTGTTCTTTTGTCATAGAAAGTACAAAATAACTTACGGCAAAGTGTGTGCAGTGTAGAGGTGTATGTGTGTGTACTGTACCATATTGTAATTTTACCTACGTCTCAGTACAGTATATATTTATCCCACTTTTATATGTGGTCAGCCACAGTGTATCCTTAAAAAATAAATAATAATTTTAAAAAGGTATGTTGGGACTATAAATCCAGAATTTTAAGACCCTAAGTTATCTTGATGAAACTTCACCTCAGCATTTTTGATGGGAGGAAAGGTTGGGGTGGTGATGATGGGATTTACATATAATTTTCCAAGAAAATACCCAACTAATGAAAAATGTAGGTGTTAAATAAAGAATGGGGAACTTCCTCATTGCTCTGATGTAACTTGAGGCAGTGTTAATTGAAGAAAGTTGTTAGTACAGCAGTGGATGCAAGTAGAGGAGAGTTGATTTTCTCTTTTATGTTTTGATGTGATGTATTTTTGCTGTGACTTATTTGTGTTTGTCTCCATGGTGTTGGGCACAGGCTGAGTCCACCCCCTGCCTGCACTCAGTAGAGGTGCTATAGTACAGTGGGCGGCTGGCAGGCAAGGAAGCAGGATAATGCTAATGGAAGCAGGGCTACTGACCACACCAACACCAACACCACAGCCACACTTCTCAGTCATGTTTATTTTTCATTGCAGTATTCACTTCAGTGCTCATATTTCATAGTGTTCTCTTGTCTTAAGGATACAATACAGATTATTTAATTTGTCATCGATTTTTTATCCACATATTGCTCATGTAGCTTTATTTTTTTTATAACAAAGTGAGGCAAGCTAATTTTGTGATGTTTCAACTTGATCATTACATTTGGTTTACAAGAACAGTGTACACTCCTAGTCAATTCCAATTAATAGTCTAATGATCTATTTAACCTAAATTAGTTTATGCCATCATTCTCTGAACCCTCCTCTAGAATACTTAAATTGTAAACCCCTTAATAATATTACTGGCTGGAGAAAGATGGCAGGTCAGACAGCTAACAGTAACACATGGTGCTAACACTCCTACCAACACCGGGGCTTGACATGCTGCTGCAACAGGTGGGTTGTCATATCACTTTGGAATATATTGCTTCTGCCATTAATTGCCAACCAGTATTAAACTAATCCATTACAGTAATCCTCACAACTTATACAAGGTCTGTCTGAAAAGAAACCAAACTTTGTAAATAGTGCACCAACTAGCAGTCGTCTCTTGATCGCAACGGGAGCACTGTGTACTAATGGCTCTGAGCTTTAGTCCAACACTACCCACATCACACTGCATCTCTTAGTCATTGAAGTACATGCACTTTAGTGAATGTGTGTTTAGTGCACTTGGCGATTGGTTGCAAGTTAACAATGAAGGATCTTGAAGAGCAATGTGTTTGCATGAAATTCTGTTTCAGATTGGGAAAAGCTTTTACTCTCTGAAAAATGTCATAACAGGTGATGAAACATGGGTGTATGAGTACAATATCAAAACAAAAAGGCAGTTGTTGCAGTGGTCTGGAACTTTGTCACTGTGACCAAACAAACCATGTCAGAGTTGCTGAAATGTGAAGGTGATATTGATGGTCTTTTTTATTGGAAGGGCATCATTCATCATGAGTTTGTTCCACATGGTCAGACAACCAGTAAAAAGTTTTGAGAGAGGCAGTGTGAAGGAAGAGGCCTGAGGTGTGAAGAGACAAAACCTGGATGCTGCGCCATGACAGTGCACCTGCTCAAGCGTTGCTCCTTATCCATGACTTTTTGGTGCAGCACGAGATGACTGTCATCCCCCAGTCCCCCTGCTCTCCAGATTTGGCCCCTGCAGACTCCCCCACCCTGAAACGTTGGCGATTTCAGATGATAGAAAAGATAAGAAAATTCGCTAAGTGCGCTAAACACATTGATTCAAGTGCTTGTACCTCGATGACCAAGTGACGTGGTGTGATGCGGTTAGTGTTAGATACTTCACAGCACTCTCCTTGCGATCATACTGTGCCAGCTAGTTGGTACACTATTTAAAAAGGTCAGTTTCTTTTTGGACAGCCCTCATAGAGTACAAATCAGAAACTAATTCTCTTACATTGAACTTTTGTAACAGTAGCAGTACTCACAGGCTTTCACATTCTTCACCAACTCAGCCATCTTTTTTTCCAAGTCATCCTTCTTGACATACTTTTATGAAGGGTAGTTATCATGAAATTACATAACCAAGACTGAGTGCACTCTTAATTATTGCATGTTTTTATTGAATAACTTCATAACACTGATCCAGCAGTATTGTATATATTATCCAAGGTTTGCTTTAATTATTATGGATCAGATTTTTGGTAGTATATGCTTAATTTTTGGAAGGGTTTGCTTTTTTTGATTAGGTTCAAAATGTTTCTTTTGTATAATTCTGTGTTCAGTTTGGCCATTGTAAAGGAGTCTGTTCATATTCATTTATGCTTATCTTGTGTAGAGAAGTGGCTGGAGATTTATGTTATTTTCATTTTTGTGTGTTTATTTATATTTTTACCAAAGAATTGTTCGTTAGCATAATTTGACATCGCAGGCTTCACAGCACTATGTAATATCTCATACTTAAATTAAAAAAGAAAAAAAGTTTTCACAATTTTTTTTTTTTCCAGACAAAATGGCTGTTTACTGCAAATAGTCATAATAAAAGATGTGGCAAAATAACAGCCTTTCCAGTAGCATAATCAGAATGTATAACATGACATCCTAATTTGTGGATATATTTGGCTGACTTCCAGCCTATGGTTTGTTTCCTTTTGTCATTGCATTTTATGGTTTCTGATCATTCCCTGATTCATTGGACACGTTTATGTACAATATAAATGATCACATGGTTAAGGTGGTCCTCTGCATCAGATGTTCCGATAAACCCATCATAAGTGGAATATATTTTAAGTTGAAAATGCATTTAATACACCTAACCAACCAAACATCATAGCCTAGCAAAGCCTACGTTAAACGTGCATAGAACACTTGCATTAGCCTACAGTCGGGCAAAATGATTAACACAAAGCCTATTTTAGTCTATTTTATGTTAAAGTGTTGAATATCTCATGTAATTTATTGATTATTGTACTGTACTCAGATTGTTGATTTCAGACGTCCAAGTTCATGTGTGATGACCATCACAGGCTTGCTGCCTTCATTCTGGGCAGTTATCTTGAGTTTCACATCAAGAGTAATTGCCTTCCGTTTCTTCTCGCCAGTAGCAGGAGAGACTGATGAGCATTTTGTAGACATGATGGATGCACAAAACACAATATAAATACAGGGGGCTATAAAAAAAAACACTGGCAACACAGAACATTGTAGAGTATCATTTATTTACACTAACGATCACGTGGCAGACTAGGAGATGCGGCTCACTGCAACAGTCCAGTATCACGAGAGAGTACCATACCGCATATCACTATTCTGGAAAAGATCAAAATTTAAAGCACAGTTTCTGTCATCGTAAAGTCGAAAAATCGTAAGTTGACCGACTGTAAACCGGGGACCGCCACATACAGCTCTTCTCAATAGGGTGGAGTCAAAGGCTTTTCGTCTCATTGACTCTCCTCCTCTTATTGGCTCCCTTCAACCTTTGTCTCTTCACCGCACTGTTGCATCTTTATCTCTTTTCTGTCGCTACTTCAATGGTCACTGTTCCTCTGAACTGTCTGCCTGCATCCCTCCACCTCTACGATGGGCACGTAGCACCCGTCTAGCAACAAACTCTCATCCTTTTTCTGTCCATCTCTCTAATGCAAGAGTTAACCATTATTCCCAGTCCTTCATTTATGCAACAGGTCAACTCTGGAACTGTCTCCTTCTGTCTGTATTTCCTGCTTCTTATGATCTCCAGTCTTTCAAACGCAGTGTGTCCAGGCATCTCGAAATGATCGGATCTTGAATTTGGCTTTCTTTTGTATTGTTTTTGTTTTTTCTTGGAAGGAACAGTATGTGGGCCCGTGGCCTTTGGTTCCTTCTTCCTTGCATTAAAGAAAAAAAAAGGAAAAAAAAAGAAAGAAAGAGAGTACATCTACATTCTACAAATACATGCGACACTTGATTTAAAGATACTCGACACTGTAGACTGAGCCAAGTCATGGAGGCGAGCTGTAGTTTGTTTTTTCACCACGTTCGTGCCGCCTTACTATATCCAGCTTAGTCTCGAGCATAAGGCTGTTCCTGGAGGCCTTGGCTGCTTGTTGGGTAGGGCTAGTTGCAGGTCATTTAGGCATGGTGAGCGAAAAGTAGTGCACCAATGCACATGCGAACTTCGGAAGGCTACAGCTGTCTTGTTTTGAATACTAGTACGAGCGTTGTGTTGCTAGAGGCGCAGCTGTCAACATCTATTAGTCACTATGCGCAACTGGCTTCTCTGATGGATGGTACGACTGATGATCGTCGGTGAGCCAAAAATTGGTAAAATTATCGTTTCAACCTCTAACAGAATTAGGAAATTTTGAACCTTTTTATCGATATTTTAAACAATTCTAAGACACTTTTCTTCTATGGCATTTTTCTTGCAAATTATTTTTATTTTACTCTTGAAGATATCCTAACCTAACCTAACCTAACCTTGAGGAGTAAAATAAAAATAATTTGAGAGGAAAATGTCATAGAAGAAAACTGTCTTAGAATTTTCTAAAATATCGAAAAAATGGATGAAAAACTCATAATTCTGTTAGGGGTTGAAACAATAAAAGAACCAAAAAATTCGTTAAACCAAGTCTAGGCAATCTTTGCGCAATAGAAGGGCAGTAGAACAGAATTTTCGTTAAACCGATTTTACGTTGTGTAAGTGTTCATTGCGTGAAGGTTGCCTGTATATATATCATTCATCATCATTCATTCATTATCCAATCCTGTGTCGCCCCACAGAAGAACGTAGGATCCCAGGGCTAGGCAAGTTGGTCCTGACATTTAAGATGAGAGTGACCAGCCTCACTCATCCCTGAATGGCATTAGATGAGCAGTAAACCCCAACCACCCCTTGGATATAAGCCTTCACCAGCTCAATCCAACTGAAGCGCCGTAATTACCCACTAAACCACCAGGTGCCAAAATTTGGTTATATGGTTACCACCTTACTTAGTAAATGGTTTCTTGGTGTACAGGAAACCATCTGGCTTGTCACTCATTGTAGAGTCACCCACAGACAGAAGGACGAGGAAAGAAGAGTCACCCACAGACAAAAGGACGAGGAAAGAATGAAGGAAAGAAAGACAGAAGAGGGCGTGCAAAGTCACCCATAGGCAGAAGGATGAGGAAAGAATGAAGGAAGGAAAGACAGAAGAGGATGGAAGAAAAGAACTGACAGTAGCCAAAATACATTTAAAAGATATGTCATACGAAAGGAACTACTGGAAATAGTTTCTTACCTTTTGAGTAGCTGAAATCTTTCTTGAGAAAATGAAAATAATTTGGCAATAACATCAGAAATGTAAAGGGTATCTTTTTGGAAAAGGGGTCAAAAGCTCTCTCACTGGACCTGTAATCATCATTATTATCAGCAGTCAGTGAAGTCCTCAGTAAGTCATTGACGGTATTCACGTATAATTTTACAAAATAATTCAAAAGCTCTGAATGCTGAAAATGCTGAAATCAATCATTTTTATTATAAAGGATCACATTTTCTTTCTGTTTTAATTGATGTTGAAAGAATACATGTGTTGTGCAAATTATACACAACACCAAACATTGAATTCTTGTGACATAAGGAAGTTGTACAATGGCTTTTAAACACAGTATGTATTATTGTATACTGTATATATATCCTGGTGTCAACATTGTAGTGCATTTACAATTCATTGTTATTTGTTTACATTTCAGTCTAGTTTTAACAGTACAGTATATTATGTATGCAGTTGATGATCTGCCTCCTTTTCATAAATATTAAATGTGTTCTAAAGGAAGTATTTATATTTGCTGTTTAGTGCAGATTAACTTTTGAAAATTGCTGTAACAAAGATTGCTTTGTAAAATATCATATTACAAAAAGATCAAGGGACATTTTCACGTGAGCATAGGCTTATTTATGTTGCCAGGGTGTACTGTGACTCCTTGATAAGAAAGTAAGGCATAGACTGTCCCTGGCTTCCCAGGGAAACATCTTATGATAGTCCTGAGTGGCTAGACTCAGGGAGCCCAGGATGTGCTGACTTGACTGAGCTCCCACAGTAACAGACCAAGCAAAGTGTAATAAGGTGCAGTAAAACTCTTGTTCCTTGGGTGATCATAGCTTCCCCTGTACTAGTGGTTCACAGCCCATTATTCGATCCCCAAGTCATTGTGAAAGTGACAGCAAGTGTTTCGTATGACTGTCCCAATATCCTTGCAGTCCAGCAGTGGCTGTGCATGGCCAGCACTGTACACAAATTCAGGTTAGGTTTTATTTATCGCTGATTGATTTGCCAGTCATGGATTGGAGGCTTCTGGTGCTCCTCAGGGATGTGTTCATGGGATTGATGGTTAAATATGGATATCAGTATCATCATTCATACTTTAGCCAAGATGAACTTACCAAACTAAGTTGCAAATCAGCTTTACATCAGATCACAGGGTGCCTTGATAAGGTGCTGTGTGTGTGTTTCATACCCGTAGGATAATAGACTGGAAATTTGCGTACGTGCCCACCGTACATAAAAAATTACACCATGCTTCCTCTTAAGGAATTACTGTCTTGGAGTTGGCCATGGTACAGCTGATGTTTTCTTTGGACTGGGAGCTAAGGTGAGTGCCAGAAGCAGCCAAAGATACTGGAACTGGAAGTCGTTTGAAAAAATAATATAAGAAAATAAGATGTGTAATAAGTAGAAATGTGAGATTCTCAGTTAGTATTTTGATTCTGTGTACTTGTGGCTGCATGTTTCTTGATTTAGAGTGGTGATTTTGTGACTAGAGACCAAGTATACGGTACTATTTCACTCTCGCTGTGATAGTGTGCTGTCCACCGCAATGGAACAACGGTTCACTGTACGTGATGACCCTGCAGGGGCCATTGCTTCCTTGTTTGCAGTCATTGGATCTGCTTGGCCAGACAGACCAGGGTTATCATGGCTGTAACATGATGTATTGGTTACAACCTCTTGTTGCAATACAGAAAGCTGTGTTACTCAAACAACAGAACATATGTAAAAATGGATTTTGTCCTAAAGTTTCCCATTATCACTCCCCTAATGACCTCCTTAAGCCTGCAATAACCACTCAGAACTGGCCTTAAAGGTACGAGATAAAGATATGTATATATAAACACATTTACTGAAACCTACCTGAACAGTGGTGGTAGACAGGCTTGGTATGATGGTGGGGGGAGGAGATTTTGATGGCAGGTTGAGCACTTACTGTGTTGATCTTGCTGCCATGAGCATTGCTGTGACATGATTTAACAGCTGCATCTTGTCATCTGTACCCTGCTGTTCTACTTTTAACAGAAACACGTCAAAAGCTATGGCAGATATCAGTGACATTACACCATCATTATCATTGTCATCTCCA
Source organism: Birgus latro (assembly GCA_018397915.1). NCBI lineage: Eukaryota > Metazoa > Arthropoda > Malacostraca > Decapoda > Coenobitidae > Birgus > Birgus latro. The sequence continues at coordinate 50,696 of JAGKTI010002926.1, forward strand.
TCGTCATAGACATAATTTGGGCTGGGAACAGTTTAAGGATTTGAATTTTGTGAAAACAGACTGCGATAAGACCCACTGGCATGTTGTAAACCCATCCCTGCTGATACCAGTACACCAGTCCTGTATGAGTCAGCCCTGGCGTGTATTCAGTATAGACAGTGGGTGTTAGTGCTGAAGTGGTAGCATGTGAAGGTGTATAGTATGTAGGAGGACTGCTGGGCCTTAGGGAATGGGCTGTTAAGCTTGTGCTCAGAGTCAGGTGCTGTAGGGGGAAAAAAAGACAAGGTAGCTCGTGCTGACCTCACTCAGTATGTAGGTAGACTAGTCACTTGTTTGATCTGTGTGTGTTGTGGTGTAGGTGTAGGGCTCTGTGTCAGCTGTGTGTTCAGTGACAGTTGTCTGTATTGCAGCTTCTTGGGTCTCTAACTCAGCCACTGCCTTGTTAGCCAACTCAGGAATTACATCTTCCAGTACAGAATTATGCCCTGGTAGCCTCCTTGCTATAACAAGAGCCTGTTCCTTCACTGTTTGTGTTGACTGCTCTAACCTGCCAAAACTTGTAATGTGCATCCCTCCCAGCTGTCATTCTGGCTGATCCTCCTCTATACCTCACTTCCTGCACACATCCCACATCCACCCACCTCCCACTAAATGCGTCAACTACTTGCCCCGCTTTGCCCCTCAAACTTCCCACATTCCATGATGCCACTCTGATCCCTTTGGGTGATTTAGTTTCTTCAGGCTTTTATTGCTTAAAAGATCTTTCTTTCTAGTCATATTTTGACAAGAATAAATAATGAGGAGAAACATACCACAGGCACCACCCACCCACACAGTCCTCGGCCTACACATGGCATCTGGGACCATAGCCCACCAGCTGTGACCAGTAGCTGTGGCAGTGGCCTCGGGGCACCCTGCCAGGACAGTTACAGGGACACCTTCCAAGCACCCTTTGGCACTGCAACTGCCCTGCCATTAAACATCCATTGATAAGACAGCCTCNCCCCCCCCCCCCCCCCCCTTAAAAAAAAAAAAAATCCGATTTTCTCCGATCGCGTCAGTTTGAATTTCCCGTGCGCGCCGACTAGCTCCCTTCCCGCCCATTTCCCCTCCTACTAGTTCTGTCTCAACTCCCGTGAACAGTGGACGGCTGTCCGATCATTTGCGGTATTTTCATTCTTGTTTAAATAATCAAAAGTCACAGTGCTAAGGATTAAGTGTAGTTAAACACTGGATTACTGGACATGCTTCAAGAGCAATTATGACCTCTGTAAAAACCTTAGAGGTGGGGGTTAACAAGGAGTAAACAACAATTGTGGACATGCAAGTAAACATTGTCAGCTGCTAAATATTTTCCATAATCATTTCTAAATCCTCATTCTCTGGTTACATTTTATTTACTTCATGCTTTGTGTCCCATATTTGAGTGCACAGGCTGTGAAAGAGGTGATTTTCTCAGTGATTGCCATGTCTCTTACATACGTTCACTAGTCAACTGGTGAACATTTTTGCCCTACACACCTCTAAATCATAATTTTTCTGGTTACATTTTATTTACTTCATGCTTTGTGTCCCATATTTGAGTGCATAGGCTGTGAAAAGGTGATTTTCTTAGTAATAATCATGTCTCTTCCTTACGTTCATTATGTAGTCAGCTGGCGAACACCCCTGCCTTACTCACCTCAAAATCATCGTTTTTGGGTTAAATTTCGATTAATTCATGCTCTGTGCCAATTATTTATGTGAATGGGGTCTTAAATAAGTGCTATGCATGTCCGGTAGGGAGGTAGGTAGGTGGTTTTCTGATTTAGGTTAGGTTAGGTTAGGGCCAAGAATGACCGGTGCTGTTGGTGAACAGTGAACACCTTTGCCATACCTAACTCTTTTTCTGGTAACAGTTTATTTATCTGATGCTTTGTATCCCATATTTTAGTGCATAAGATGTGAGAAATGATGATTTTCATAGTGATTGCCATATCCGATACTTATTTACACTGAGCTGCCAACTCATGAACATCTATGCCTTACTTACCTCAAAATCATCATTTTTGGGTTAAAATTCAATGAATTCATGCTTTGTGTCCATCATTTAATGCATATGGTGTGAGAAAGGGTGATTTTCATAGTGATTTCCATGTCTGATACTTACTTACACTTGCTGGCAAGTTGTGAGCACCTATGCCTTACTCACCTCTAAATTATCATTTTTTGGTTAAAATTCAGTTAATTCATGCTTTGTGTGCATTATTTAAGTGAAAGAGGACTTAAATAAGTGCTATGCATGTCCGGTAGGGAGGTAGGTAGGTGGTTTTCTGATTTAGGTTAGGTTAGGTTAGGGTCATGAATGACCAGTGCTGGAGCTTCAGGGCCTCTATCTGGACAAGACCACTGTCCGGTCATGCCTTTGGCTCTATTACGTCGGATAGTAGAGGGATTACGTAGTTCCACCACTAGGTAGCAGGGGCAAAGTTTTCTGGCCGCATGCCCTTGCTTGTGTCAACCCCTGTACGTAGTGGGATACATTGTGTGATATGTAAAGCACATCAGAGTAGTGCATGAGATAGTTAGAGGAAAGTGTTTGTGAGGGCATGCTGGTTCACTCTCCATGTAAGTGTCACACTGAAAATGTCAGCAAAGGGGGATTGTCCAGTGGCCAGTGAAACAGGAGCACAAGCTTTCCCTATTGCCAGCATTCCTATTCCCCTCGGGAGTACCACCCTGATCGGCTGGTGCTACAGCCTATTCTCATTGTATTTGTAATTCGTATTAAAAAATATTAAAATACATACTGTACTTGTACCCAGTGGGAAAAGCATGGCGTCAGGTAAGGTAATACAGTACTGAAGTATCTCATTTAGTGACTTAAGCAGTTCAGTAGGTAACAGTGCTGCACGCTTTGTCTAAAGTTTTAAGAGTGAAATCTGTGTAGGGATGCAATAAAAATATTGACATGCTTTGACAATCAAATCTGGTGGGGATTATAGTAAAACACTTGTCCTTAACAACCAAGGTTGCTTCCGAGTATATAAAAAGTTGCTTTTTAAAAAGAATGAGTATTGGCAACTTTATCCACCAAGCTATCTGGCCTGTTTAGTGGAAACACTCCGCCTTACGTAACCCCATCCATGCAGTGTAACAAGTTGCAGATGACAAAGACATTTGTTTTAGAATACCAAGTTTGGTTTTGCAGCTGAGAACAGTTATGTAACTGTTTCATCCACTGCACTCTGTGTATATGGTCTGCATTGGCCTCTGGGCCACTATATGGGGGTGTTATCACCCCCCAGGGAGCTTAGAGGAGCAGTTTTACTGCATCTTTGCTTAGTGCTGTTATGCTGGGAACTAGGTAATATAGGCCAGTCACATGCTTCTCAAGCTCACACACTCAGGATGAAGGTCTTTGCACTACTCCCTTATCCTGGTGTCCATTTGACAGCACTCAAATGCAAAAACAGCTTTGTTCCACCAAATGACTTTTTTTTTTTTTCAGGTTAGAGAAAATCTGATGAGCCTTTTAAAAAATGTGCATAATGGCCTTAGTATGTACTGTTTTGTTTAACTGTGATGCAGATATAGGTACTGAATAAAATTATATGTATCTTCAGGTGACTGCCTTAGATAAAGAGAAGCACAGCCTCTGCTGGGAGAATGAAGTACGGGAGGTGTCAAGTCCACCACGCAGCCCTCGTCTGAGCTTGTTCACCAGCAGCAGCAGCAGCCAGGTGTTCTGAGCTGCCTGGCCCACCAATTGGTGCTCATTAGGATTACTGAAAACACCACTCATGTCTCACTCATTGCATTGCAAGATTTCCATTATAGGTATACCTGTTCCATTTTATAGTTTCATATTCTTTCATTACAACCTGGAAATGCCCTCTGATGTATATCATAAATGAGCTGATAGATCTCTCTGTGTTCATCCCCTTTAGTTCTGTCAGTCATGTCAGCAATAATTAATAATATGGAGTTCATTTCTTGTATGTGTGTATTTTATAAGTCAATACTTTTGTGATACAGTACTCCATAAGAGGATGAAAATTCCTCTGATGCTCACTAAGCTAATGTATCTTTAGTACACTTACTTTTGTCAGTACAATGGTGAATATTATGACAGCATCATGAGATCACAAGTGATTTGTAGTAATTATGCAAGTGCTTAGGTTTGGTATATAAAGTATTATGAATCAGTTACAGTATAATGTTGTCGTTGCTTATTATAAAGGTGAACAATCATATTTTTTTAAAGTGAGATGCTTTCTCTCTGGTGCTATGAACATGTTTCTTATCCTCCTCTCATCCCCAGCATCATATGCTCTCCAGGGCAATGTACGAGGTCTGTCCAAAAAGAAACAGAACTTTTGAATAGCGCACCAACTAGCCGGTGTAGAATAATCATGACAGGAGTGCTGTGTAGTGGCAGCTTTGAGCTTTAGTCTAACACTAACCGCATCACACCACGTCACTTAATCATCAAGGTACATGCACTTGAGCGAACATATGTTTAATGCAATTGGCAAATTTTCCTCTGATCTGAAATCAGGGACCTTTCAAGGTGGATTTCAGCCTGAAGATGTCCAAGTAAAACTCTTTATTGACTGCCTGACCATGTGGAACAAACTCATGATGAACAACGCCCTTGAGGGGATGGGGAATCAACATCACCTTAACACTTGACTGTTGTCCCCCCCCCCCAATGGTGACAGCATTCCAACCCACTGTGCTGACTGCCTTTTTGTTTCGACATGATAGCCATACATCCATATTTTATCACCTGTTATGACATTTTTTCAGAAACCTTTCATCAGCACGGATTGTGCAGGAACATGATGCATCTTCAGTTTTTTGGTTAAAATCATGTGGCATGAACTTCTACAGATGTCTACTTTTTGGAAACTTCACGGGCAGTCAGGTGGCAGTTTTCACGGATCACAGCACACACTTTCCCAACGTGATCGTCGTCCCATGACGTGGAAGGCCGTCTAGATTTGGAATCGTGTTTGGTGGATGTTCTTCCCAATTTGAATTGCTGGAACTACTTGTGACTCTGTGTACGGCTCAAGCAATCCTTCCCATAAACTTGTTGCAACATTTGAAAAGTCTCTTGAAATTTTTTTCCCAGTTTCAAACAGAATATCACGCAAACATGTTGCTCTTCAAGATTCTTCATTGTTCAGCTTGGAACAAATTTCCAAGTTCACTAAACACACATCCTGTGTTCCTTGATAACTAAGTGACTTAGAGTGATGTGGCCAGTGTTAAAATAAAGCTCATTCACTGCTACACAGTGCTCCTGTTGCAGTCACGCTAAGCCAGCTAGTTGGTTTGCTGTTTAAAATGTTCGGTTTCTTTTGGGACAGAGCTCGTAAAGCTTGGACAGTGTTAAGTTCAGACTCTGGAGGGTTGAACCACATTACTTTTTTATTAATTCTGTGTGTTCAAAGCATTTTTTTAAAAGTTACAAATGCAGTACAGAATTGGCTGTTACGTAGCAATTACTGTTGGAAAAATGATTTGTTAATGTCACTTAGAGAGAGGAGACCTTTTTGTTTGCACTGCTTGGAAATCAAAGCAGCTTGAAAATACATCATATAGAGTTCTTTCACAATAGCACTACTTATCAGTTCATAACAACTGTGTATTTTATTATATGAAGGTGAATGACTTTGTAATATTTTATGGAATGATGAGACTGCCTTTATTTATTACTACATATTGTACATATTTGAACAAAGGATGGATATGCAAAGAATGCTTTTGGCATTTATAAGTCCACAAGGCAACTTTTTTTTTTTTTTTTAGACAAAAGGAAAATTGTGAAGGTATTGTAATGCTGTGTTGGTAGTACATAGTATTATAAAATGCAGTATATGTATATATGCTTGTGAGTTGTCTTTTATGAGAAGAGTAAAGCACATTTGTGAGATTTTCTTTTTCTTGAAAATTTTACTGGTGCAGTGTAAGCAAGTTCAAGTATTAAACATGCCAGAATGTTGTGTTTGTGATTGTAATAATTCACAAGCCATTATTTTTGTAGTCTGGTTATGATTTACTTGCCAGTCATATAAGTTATCAATAAATTTTTAGATGAACCATTGATCTGAAGGCATGTTTTAATTCATTCTGTTTCATTGCCAGTTATTAGCACTATTTTTTGTACAGTGTTACACTTAAGACATAGCTTGAATGTTTATAGTACAGGTGTCCATCACAGAAGCATGTGCAAACCACCTACTACATATCCCACACACAGTAACAAGGGTGTTTTCATTATTTGCATTATCTTAATCACTTCAGTACAATAACATTTTTTATTTTATTCTTGCCACTTCCAGACATTTTTATTCACTTTTGGAGGGTTTTTGAACACAAACGGTTACATAGAGGCATTGCCTGTGGCTTCAATACCAGTGATTTTTTTCCTTTAGTTGAATATTATGATCTGAAGGTAGCAAGAACAAATCAATATGTTAATGGATTGAAGGAGCTAATAATTATGTTGGTCAGTTACTGTTGTTGTAAAACCCTGTTCTGTCTGGGCAAACTAATCCAGCAACCACAGGTAAGCAACTACTTCAGTGGGACTGTCCTACAGGTATAGTACATACACCACATAGGGATCCAGTGTCCTCTTTTAGTAGATAGCACTGCAAAAGTCACACTTACAGGTGTACAACAGTAGAGTATTTGCACTGTGTACTGTAAAGTATCTAACACCTTCTTGTTGCAGACAGCACCTTACCAGGGTTACACCAGGGTCCTTCCTATGGCGAGGTATAGGTGAATGCAAGAAAGTTTGGCTTGTGAGTGAACACTGCTACTGCTTAGCTCCATTCAGGTAGGGGTGCTGACAACCAGCCTACATGTAATGGTGCTATATACTGTTGGTGGAGTGTAGCTATCTGCTCAGGAGTCAAATGTCCTCATATTTCCCTGCACCATGCTGTTGGGAAGGCACAATCTGCTACAATGGGATGCTGGTTCCTGACAGTGTACTGTACATATATACACTGCACAGCAAATGTTGCCTACCTGTGGTCAGTGGGTCCACTTAACTAGACAGATCAAGGTTAAGCAACATTATCAACCCAGCGCGCACAGCATTACTACTGTAGCTACTTGTAGGCTCCTCGTCAGCACTTCACTGGTTAGTAAAATACTAGTGATATGCTAATGAATTACTGAGAAAACCTAATGGGAGAAACCTGTTCTGTGACCAAAGTTATTTAAAGGTTTAGGTTGTATCCAATAGTTTGTACCTGTAATTATTTCATCATTATCATCATCTGGACCCCCCTTCCCACCCCAGGGCACGGTGATTAATTCAGAAATTAGATTTAGCCATTTCTATGATGGTCACATACAGCAGGTTACCTTTTTTGACATTCTTTTCAGCTCTGAAGTTCACAGTAAATTATAGAAAAATTGCTAATTAAATTCTCATTGCTACATAGGTCTGAATTGGCGGTTTCCCTCAATTTACAGCCTCAGTTTTATGAAAGAGTTAATATTTTCTGTAACACATCCCTGACTAAATGAAGGATTGCTTGCACTGTGCAGAGGAAAACAAGATAAAGAAAGGAACACAGCAGATGATTCTTTGTCAACAAACAGATAAGCGGTTGTTATGCTGCATGTGAAAGGGTACGACTTCTCGTTCCTCAGACACGGAGCCTAGAGTGGGGTCCTCTTTCTAGACCGGGTTGGGTCTCTTAAGGCAACTAAAGGGAATGGCATAAAAACTCAGGACAACAAACCTTACACGTATATTACCTTAAATTACACTCTGAGTCAAATACAACAGTGGCACACTTGACTAAGAAAATAATATACACAAATAAGACAGAGCCGGAGGACTCTGTGTCGGGTGGGCGTGGCCAGGGCTTGCTGTAGGGTGAGGCCTGACAGTAGCGGAGGGCCCAGAGTGGCAGCCCGCGTCAGGAGGCCGCTGGCCGGGGCGTCCAGAGAGGCCTTCGTCAGGAGGCCGGACTGCTGATGTTCGTCCGGGGCCTTGTCAGGAGGCTGGGCCATGATTGTCTCGTCCAGGAGTAGTCTGAGGGCGGCGTGATGTGGGCACCCTTCCTGGGGGCCCAAGGGGGGTGGGGGGTCAGGCCTAGGGGCTGGGCCCAAACAGGGAGAGTAGGCACGCTTGTTGGCGCCCACTCTGCCGGGCAGGAGGTCGTTGGGTGGGGCTTGGGAGGTCATGCCCCGGGGTCCTGGGGACGTCTCGGCCGGTCCGGGGGCTGCGGTCTCTCCTCTGCTGAGCCTCCGTCAGGGGGTGGACTGCGGCAGCTCCGTGGTGAAAAGCCCGGCAGGGATTGGGACTGCCGAGGGGTGAGCTGGAGGGCTAGGACCCCAAGTATCAGAGGGCCTTGCCAGGTCTCCTCCAGTTGTTGTTCTAGCTGGAGGACATCCTCATTAGGGGAAGGGGGGAGATACCCGAGCCGCTACAGGTAGACTCCAGCAGGCCCGGGAAATCCTCAGGTGGGGAAGGTACTTGGGTAGGGGGTGAGGGGCGGCATGTAGCTGTTCCCTCCCCAGCTCGGCTTGTGGCCGTCACCAAGACCCCTAGGGCACGAAAGGCAGAACGGCTTGTGGCCGTCTCCTCCCCCGTGCTGCTTGTGGCCGTCACTGAGGTCACTGAGGGTTTGTGCCCCTGGCTACCGGTGGGCATAGTGTGGCGTGTGGCCGTCACCCGCTCGAGGCTGCCATGCCCCGTGAGGACTACACCCCGGGTGCGGCTTGTGGCCGTTACCGGTGTCCTTCTTCCCGGAGGGCCCACAGGTGCGCGGCTCGTGGCTGTTGCCCTCCAGCAGGTGCGGCTTGTGGCCATCACCAGTGTAGGGCCCCTCCTGATGGAGGTGCGGCTTGTGGCCATCACCTGTTCCCCTTCTTTTGGGGGTTTTAGTGGGAGCGGCTTGTGGCCGTCATCTGTTCCCCTTTTCTTATAGGGTTGTATCGGGAGCGGCTTGTGGGCGTCTCCCCCTGTGTGCGGCTTGTGGCCATCACCTGGTGTGATTGAGTGAGGAAAGCAGCTTCTGAGCAGCTAGTGGCCGTCTCCTGCTGGCTATCTGGGGCTATTGAAATAGCCCCACCCCAAACCTGGTGAGGGCTGGTCCGGCGGAGATGTAGTCCACAGTGTCTGATAATTCTGTGGCGAGTTACCTGAGCACGAGAGGGGCATGCGGGAAAGACAGGTGCGCCCGTCTTGCACGGAGCCCGCGCAGACTATTTCTGCCCCTTGGGTGTCTCCTTCTGGGGTGGGTGTCTCGGCCAGGTAAGGTTCATGGGGCACTTCTGTATTCTGCATTTCAGTGGTAATGAGGAAGAATTCTGTTAGTGGAAATGAGAGCATAAAGGCCTAAAAACAAAATGGAGTATGAGATAAAAAATAATATTAATCGAAAGTACAGTGGATTCTCATTTTCTGTGGGATCTTTTTGCACAGTGTTTGTTTTGGGCAGTAAAATCAACCCCAACAATGTATTTTAGCACAAAGAAAATACAATGCAGTAATAGTTGCGCAAGAAATGTACCTGATCCGACTCCCACTCATGGCTGCAGACCCCCTCCCGTCCTGAACGCTGACCTCCCAAACTCACAGAGTGACGTGCACCAGCATGACCTCCACACATGCACACACTGCAGCCTCCTCACTCTCACTCCCCCACTCTCTGAAGCAACCTTGACCTGCTGCCACACGCACTGTTATCCTATGCCATCTTAGACCCAGGTGTTAAAATTAGTGTTAGGGTAATGGGTCTGCCATGGCTTCCCAGACACCCACATAAACTTCTGGTGCAGCTAGGGTTAGGGGAGGATGTGTGACACTCACGCTAGGAAAAAAAAGAAATTCTGTGGTGGTCAGATGTAAAGAAACAAATGATCGACATTGTGAACAGGTTTAGCTTTAATGAACAGATGATAAAGTAAAGGTGGGGGCATATGCTATGAGGCACTGAGCTGCAGTGTGCATCTCCATAACTTAGGCCTTTGAGCCTATGGCAGGTTTTCACCCAATATCCTGGGACACAAGACCACTGTATCATCCAGGTTACCACAGTTACCCTCCATAGGTGTTACTCTAGGAACTCATATTACTTGCCAACCCATTATTGGTCAATTTACACCTGAACCATGTGACACCAGCTACCAGGATTCAAACCCTGGCGCTAATGGGCCGGCAGCTTCACAGTCAGTGATGCTGACCACTCAGCCACCATGATAAGGACAGTGAGAGAAACAGAAAAAACTGAGCAGGCAGCACAACTCTCCGGATGTATGTAATGGGGAGTATAAAAGCCCGTGCTGCCTAGAAGCAAAGCGGGGAGCCTCTCTTTGGCTCAGTGGTAACGTGCGCGCGTATGACGCGTGAGGGCCTGAATTCAAATCCCGGCCAGACAAGTGATTAATTTGTTAAGTTCAAGTTCGGTCATTACATGTAGATACGTTAAGATGTTGGTGTGTGACAAATGAAATGCTGTCTAAAACGAAGAAGGTAGTGTACAAGTTCATTTGTGCCCAGGGGGAGATGGACACACCTGTAGACAGTGCTGGCCAACACCAGTCTCTGATGACGAGGGGGGGTAGCAGTTTTGAGGGTTAGCTTTAGCCCTCAAGGGGTCAGAGGTACTGCTTATTCCTCCCCCCTCCCCAGCCCCTTGGCATCAGACACCCTCCATTACCATACAAACAACACACCATCCCCTGTCAGTGTTAGTGAAAACCCTACTTATTTACAACAATGTACACTTTAAGTAACCATTATTTTGATGCCCAGTGAGTCAGTGACATTTCTAGAGGTTGTATGTTTACTACAGTGAATATATGATCTGGGAGAGGGTCAAAATTTTTCATTGATGGCCAGGAGGACTTTGGAATTTTTTCTTTGATTTCTTTAGACACATTAATAAAAAACAATGGTTTCAGCAGCAGGTTTTGTGCGATTCTCTTGGTCTGGTCAATTTGAATGTATTGACCATGCAAAAAGAGGGTCAACTGTATTTGCTCCATCATCAGCCTATGAAGACAGAACAGTTCTATGCAGCAGTGGTTGTACCGTACAAAAATGTCAGCATCTCTGATACAGGCTGACTGTTGAAGATATCTTTTCAGAGATGCTGACGTATTTTTGTACAATTAAACTAACACCGACTTTGAAGTGACTAGTAGTACAAAAATATGTCAGCATCTCTGAAAAGATACCTTCAACAGGCAGCCTCTGTCAAAGATGCGGACGTACTGTCTGTACTAC